>QEPC01007812.1:2484401-2507484 GCA_003113815.1 Sphenodon punctatus
GTCCCCCCTTCCACCCGCGCAGCCTGGGAGGGGGAGGGAATTAATTTTAATTGATTGCATTGGTTTCAATGGGGACACAGCGCCCCATTGAAACCAATGCAATAAATCCGGTACCGGTATACCGGATTGAATCCGGGAATCCGGTTTTTGTAAATCCGGTAACCGGTAAAATCCGGTGTACCGGTACCGGTACCGGGCCCGCCCCTACTACTTACTGGCTTGAGGGAAGCACTTCCCAAAAAGCCACGCTCGGTGAGTTTAGGAAAAAATCAGTTGTGACAGATTTTTTGCAATGGCATTTTAACTTCAAGCCTTCTGTTTCACTCATTAATCATGGTGTTTTATTGTACTGAATTTGCAAACTAAACTCCATAGGCCAATTGAATTTTCTATGCAATTCTGTAGTAATTTTTATGCAGAGGAAATAATTGAAAACACTCCTTTTAGTGTTTTCTCTCCTATCACCAATTTCTCCTATCACCAATTTCTCTCCTATCACCAATTTCAGTTCCTCTAGGTCAGTGGTTCTTCGATTGGAAGGTGTAACCACTGTGATGGTACTACTAAAATGTAGCCTGGGGTTCATGAATGGAGGTGCAGCCACTGAATTATGGGTGCTAAATCAGCATCAGCAACAGAGAGATGAGGGATTGATTAAGTGGGTAAAAGATGAGTTCAGGCAAGATAACAACCAGAAAAAGGGACAAGAGAGGAGAGATACAAGGTACAGGTTAATGGCTGTGTTGAGAGGGTTTCAGATGTCACAGGCAGGAGGTAGGTGGCACAATCTAAAAATATGGGAGATAGTCCATTAACTAAACACCCACAGTTTCTGCAAATTCTAAGACTCATATTCAGATGGGTAGTATCTAAAATAATGGTAACTTTTTTTAAAAAAAACAACAACAACATTTTAAACATCAAATATATGGATCTTCTTTCCTTGCTCCAGTTAGGACACTTGTCCACATTACCTGCCATGGCAAAACTCCCAGCACAGCATCTCACAGCTGATAATCTTGCACTTATCTCCAAACATTGGCACGGGGGTAAAAAGTCATCTATCAGTTCCTGTGGCATTTTCTCTTACAAACGTCAAGGCTGGATTTTGAGCCCTGTGTTTCAAAAGAGAAAGTGCCGCAGGACCCAACTGATTATGTTTTTAACCCTGCACCCACATTTGTATTTAAGTGCAAAATTCCCAGCCATAAGAGTCCATTCTTGGAGTTTCATTGGGACAGGTAACATGGGGAAGTGCCCTTAGTTCCATTACAGCAACTCCAATCTCAGTGCAAGGCCTGTGTCAGAAGGGGGAAAGAATATTTGAAAGGTGATTCACTCTGGGGGATTTCTAGCTCGCATATACCTAAAATTCTCTACATACATAGCTGGCAAAATTTAGCCCTTATCCCTACATCCCCAGCGGCTGGTGAAGCCCAGGCTGCATGAGGAAAGAAATGAGAGGGAAGTAAAGTGGTATGAATGATCTCTTCTATTGGATCAACTGCCATTGGCGGAAATAAGCAAGCTTTAAGGCCACACAGGGCCCTTCCTCAGGCATGTAGTGTATGTCTGGGGTACACTACATGCCTGAGGAAGGGCCTTGTGTGACTCAAAAGCGTGTTTATTTCCACCAACAGCAGTTGGTTCCATAAAAGATACCATTTGAATCACTTTGCTTCCCTTTCTGTCACTTGGGACCAACACAGCAACCACACAATCTCTGGAAAGAAATAAGAACTTACAGGATTCCGAAGTCAGCACAACAGAGCTGAGGAAAGCAGGCACTTTCTGACCATAAAACACAGGGAAAGGGATTTTGTTTTGTATATGAACAAGCGAGGATCTGGCTTGAAACAGGCTTTGGGAATGAACTTTAAGGGGTTTGGAAGTGGCTCAATATCTAAATTGCATATATTTATTATTATTATTATTATTATTATTATTATTATTATTATATAGCGCCAAGCGCCAGTCGTGTGATCTGGTGCTGTACAGAACATAGAAATAGATGCGGTCCCTGCCTGTCACTTACAATCTAAAAGACAAGGAGGGGGAGACAGGGAGAGGGGACAGTGGGAGAGACAGGGGAGAAGACAGACAAACATTCAAGCGGATGCGAAGACTCAGGTGCATGTGCTTGGCTTGGTTACAATCAGGTTGCAGTAGTCTGCAGAGGAGGGCAGACAGTAGGTATATGGGAACGTCTAGCAGGCATTGGGAATGGCATATTCACTCCTGCGTGCAGTGTTGCCCACAGGGCAGAATCATAGCACAGGATTTTTTGGAGTATGGTGGGGAGTAAGCCTAATTACTCACTAAACTGAGAAAGGAGTGCTCCAGAGAGGAGAACCAAACCCTGTTACCCTTCCACACTTATGTAATAGCATTTCACATCATTTACAACCATGCATCCAGACACATGTCTTTTTAAAACAATGCATGGGCATTTAGCAACACACTATTATATTCTAGATTCAAACCTTGGGGAGAACTTTAAATCATTTTAAGAGATCACCATACTTTGGAATACTATGAACTTTTACACTGCTCCCTGTAGTGTAGAGATATAGGCATGGATGAATTGTCAATGCAAACCAATTTTAAAGAGTTTTCTTACAGCAACATTATTGATTGAATAAAATCCAGTAATCTTTTTTCAATTTGACAATGAAATAGCAAAAGAGAACAATATATAAAGTATAAAATTAATCTTGAAGAACATCAATTTACTAATGTTAAATATTTAGTAGTAAATAAAAGCAGCACGATCCATAGGAGTACCTGAGCTGTGTTGAGCACTTGCAAAATAATTGTTACAAGAGCTATATGCGGAAAAGGGTATTTCATAGTTTTCTTCTTAAGCTAGTATTATGATGATTCTCAAGTGGCTACTGATGCTATTTGCATGTTGGATTGTCTTATTAGAACTGGTGTTTCAAATCCAACTATAAAAAATGTATGGTGCACTTTTCTAGTCCCAAAGGGATTTTGCTACCAATGGTGGTTCATGAATCATGATAACTATTTTGGTGGGCTGGGAGAGTTGGAGCCTGGGGAGATAGATAGAGGGATGGGCAATATGAAATACGTGTGTACACATTCCATTGATGCCAAACTAAATCTACACTTAGACATCACACCCACACCCACTTTACCTGTCTGGGTGCATTCACGAAAATGTCGATCCTGTAGGTAGGTCAACCCATGCTTATGTCCCTATTGAATCAAGCATTGTCAGAAGGGGTTTGCTGTGCTAGAAACCCCAATCACAACAACCTCAGTCTACCCTAGAAGCTTCTCTACACAGGCTAATGGGGCATGATTTGTCCCATTTAAATCCTGTGAATAGCACTACTACTTACTACCATCATTCACTTTTAAATCCCCAAAGGACTTGACTTTCTAAATTTGCTAGTGTAACTAGTAAAAGAATAGGCATTTCTAACACAACCAACACTATGATATAGAAGCCCCAAAAGAACCATTAATCTACCACTGATGTGTCCAGAAGTACATGCTGGTAACTAAGTTTTTCCTTCCCCTGCTTTATTCCTTACCACTTTCAATGGATGTATTTATTAGTGACAGACATTTTAGCCCAGATTACAAATAGCTGTGACAGAACATATAAAGTGTTTGATTAAAAAATGGAAACAGGAAAAGGAATTAATTAGGTTGGCTGAAGAGTGATGTAAAAATTGGGACAACTATTGGTATGTGAAATATTTCCTAATGACCTATAAGCAAGTCTTATAGGGTGAGGACTACTTATGGTCAAAACTATAGTTCATGGCAAATCAAGTTTTAGCATATTTGCTGTTTGAAAAGAACCTAAAATAAATTAATTTTAAAAATGAATTTAAAAAAAAACACTTTTGTATGACATTTTCACTACTCTTAGGTGAAAACATAAATAAAGTTTTGAATAGCTTCATTTTCAATATTTCTGAATTATGAATAAGGAACGAGATACCAACAGTTTGAGTCAGAGGTACTTCAAGTCTGGGTCTAAAACAATGAGTTGCATTTTAATAGGCCATATTCACTGGAGAGACCATACCTTGGTTACCCCATATGACCAATGACTGTTACTTTGACAATATGCTACAGCTAGAGTGTTAGTATATCAAACTATTTTATAACTTAGCTGGTTTGATTGCCTTCAAATCATGGTATGTTTTCATAGGTGAGAAGACCTGTAGCAAAGGGCATTGAAAATGGAAGGTACTTATAGGAAATGGCTTCAGGGTTTAGACTTAAAATTCAGATGGGTTCTTTTAGTAAAGAGACATTTTTAAGTAGCTCTCTAACCTAAACCTGAGGGTTGCTCTGAAGCTAATCTCCTCAGCTAAAGAACTTTAAATCTATCGTATCATAAAAACTGAAAGGAAAAAAAGTAGAATATATTGTCTCTGCTGCTACTGATGCTATTTAACAGTTTCAATTAGCATCCTAAACATTATAGCTTACTGTTGGCAAAAGAATAGAGAAGCAGAAAAGTGGTCAAATTTTATAAGAACAGTAAGTTGTATCATGTTTAACAGTTTATTGAACTGAAAATACAATGACTTTTTTTTTTTTTTTTTTAAAGACTAAAATATTTATAAAGGCCAGATACCCTTTCTCTGAAGTGTAGGACACTTCATTCTAATACGAATTCAACTCCCAACTACATTGGTTAATCATTAGAGTGGTAGAATCTGATCAATAGTTAAGGCCAATGTACATCCTTTGGCTTATTTAGTTATTTAAAATTTATATGCCACCCCCTCCTGCTATAAGCATCTCGGGGCAGCTAACAACATTTTAAAATACATTAAAAACAACACTAATAATCCCAAAGTTAAAATGACTCGGTACCAAAAACCCCTCCCTAGCCCAACCCACCCATCCCATCTCTCCAGTAAAGGTGCAATGGAACAGCCAGGTATTACACTGTCTATGGAAAGAGGGGAGGTCAGTGGCCAGGAGGACCTCCAACCAGAGGGAGTTCCACAGCCACGGTGCAGCCACAGAGAATGCCCTCCTCGTGGTCAAAACTTGGGGGACCTCAAGGAGGGTGCCCACGGTCGACCAGAGTTCTATCCAGGATCTGGAGGGTGAGGCGGTCCTACAGGTAGGTGGGTCCCAGGCCATTTAGGGCTTTAACGGTCAACAACCACACCTTGAATTGGACCCGGAAGACTATTGGCAACCAGTGCAGAGAACGGAGCACTGGAGTAATGTGCTTGCGTCTCCCCATCCCCTTCAGGAGACAGGCTGCCACATTCTGCACCAGCTGCAGTCTCCAGACCAGCACCAAGGGTAGCCCCACGTAGAGTTCATTACAGTAGTCTAATCTCGANAAGGTGCAATGGAACAGCCAGGTATTACACTGTCTATGGAAAGAGGGGAGGTCAGTGGCCAGGAGGACCTCCAACCAGAGGGAGTTCCACAGCCATTCTGCACCAGCTGCAGTCTCCAGACCAGCACCAAGGGTAGCCCCACGTAGAGTTCATTACAGTAGTCTAATCTCGAGGTAATAAAAGCAGGATGATTGTGGCCAGGTCCAAGTCCGAGCCATACAGCCTAGGCCGACGTACGAGATGTAACTGGCTTAACACCTGAATGTTCTATTGCTTATAAAATTGGCACCAGCATTTATCCTATTTGTCTAAAACTTGGTAGAGATGATCGCTTAAGAATATAAGGAGCAGCTGCTTAACTGGGTCAGACCAATGGTCCATCTTAGCTCAGTATTGTCACGACCTGACATGACAGCAGAGTTTCAAATCTGGCTCTCCAGGAGAGACCTCAACCAGGCATGCCATCAGAGATCCCAAATCAGAGATGCCAGGAACTGAATTTAAGAACTTGTACATGCAAAGCATGCACTTGACCACATGAGCCACAGCCCACCTTGTTTGGTGGGTACAATCCAAATGTAATGCAAATTGGACAAAGTTACTATAGTTTGAAAAACACAGTAAAAGCTTTTTCTGCCCATTTCAGATGTTTTTAGTATTGGGTTGAAAGTGTATTTCTAGAAAAAAAAATGTTTGTAGAGATGTTGGAGAATTCAAGGGTGCATTCCAGCACATTCCTCTTTTAAAATTATTTTTCAAAGTCCATCTGGCAGTTCAATTTTGTAAAATTCTGAAATTCCTGTATTAGTAAATGGGAGAAGTCACAATGTCATGCATTCCTCAGCTGGCCAGCAAAGGAACTCTGATATAAGCAGGCAGCAGGGAAGATGGTGCCCAATTCCAGGATGCTTTAAGGCAGTTTGTGCCATGGGAATTTATGTGAACTAGGAGCTGGGGGGGGGGGGCAACTGCAGGAGATGGGGTTGGATGAGGGCAGGGGTGATGGGGACAGACATGGGGATTGGTCCTGGGAACTGTGACTTTAAATCACAGTTGTCCCAGGTGGTGCCAGGCATTTTAAAGCTGAGTGGGGCCCTGTCAGAGTGCACCTTGTGGGAAGGGGTTGGGTAGAGACCCTGAAGGTCTGTTAAAAAGTACACACAGACTAATGTCTGCGTGGTGGGGGAGTGGGGAAGCAAGAGAAAGAGGGTCTGTTGTGGGGCACCTGGAAAGAAGGGGAGAGGGAGGAGGATCTCCCCCCAGGGCACCTGGCAGGAAGGGGGGAGGAGGGCAGATCTTCCTTCAATGGACACCTGGCAGGAAAGGGAAGAGAGTCTTCTCCAAGAGGCACCAAGAAGGGGGAAAGGGAGGGTAGACCTTAAGGGAGTAGGAGGTCTGATTTGCCCCCGGGGGCAACTGGCAGGGGTGGGGGGAATAGATTACTAATCTGTTCCCAGGAGGCACTGGCAAGAAGGTGAACAGGAGGGGGGAATCTGACCCTAGGAGCAGCAGTTAAGAAGGGGGAGAAAGGGGGGATCTGCCCACAGGGGACACCTGGAAAGAAGCGGGTGGAGAGTGATATTATCCCAGGAGGCACCTGGCAAAAAGAGGGAAGGAAGCAGGTATCTGGTCCCAGGGAGCACCTGACATGAAGAGGGCTGAAGGGGGGAATCTGCCCTGGGGGCACCTGGTAAGAAGGGGGGAGGGAAGGGCTCTGATCCTAGGGGATACCCCTCCCTTCCTGCCAGGTATCTGCCCCAAGGAACCACCTGAAAAGGGGAGGAATCTGTCCTTAGGGGATCACCTGGTAAAAGCAGGGAGGAGGAGGTTATCTGCCCCCAGGGAGCAACTGTGAGGGCTAGGTGTATGGAGGAAGGAATCTGCCCTTAGTGGCACCTGATGAAAAGGGAGGGAGGATCTACCCCCAGGGGCATCTGACAGGAAGGCAGATGAAGGGGGAATCACCTGGAATGAAGGGGTGGAATAAAGCGGGATCTGCCCCCAGGGGGTGCCTGGTAGGATGGGGATAGGATGGGGAATCTGTTCCCAGGGCACCTGGCAGTAAGAGGGAACCCCATAAGCTTCACAGATAAAGACAGCACAACTGGTAGATTTGTAATGCTTGGGCTAAAACTGTGAGGGTTTCCAATCCTGAGATTTTCCTATTGCCTATCCACCTCCCTCTTCTTTTTGCTAGGTAGCTGGGTGTTTCAAATTTCAAGATTTGAAACAATCAGTTTTATCCCAAACATCACAAATCTGCCAGTTGTGCTGTCTTTATCCATGAAGCTAATGGAGGTTTCTGCTCCTCACTGTCCACAAATTGTAGTTGTATACAAGCAGGATTTTTTGTAAATAAATCTCTTCTCCACCCCCTCCCCCCCCATGTTGCCAATATAGGGTGCAATCCTGTGGCTGGCATAAGCTGTGCCTACGTGTGGTGCACAGCCAGAACACCATGTTCAGGTGTGTGCACACACCGTGCATTCATAAATCTGTGGCAGGGCACGGGAGCAACCCTAAGCCCAAGCCCACACACCCCATGGCCCACCCTGCTTCATCCTCCAGGACCATGGGGTGTCTGGGCTCAGGTGAGTGTCATCAGCAGTGGTCACACCTTTGCCCCACTCGACTTGCTGCATGTGTGTGTGTTTAGCCCTGAGTACAGGCATTCTGGCTGTGCGCCTCACATAGGTGCGGCTTACGCCAGTCACAGGATTGCACCCTATATTGATAAAATGGCAATGGGGGGGTTATTTACCAAAAACCTAGCTTGAATAAAACTACAATTTGTTAGGAATGGGCAACGAGAACGTGGTTCAGATGTTCGGACGTTTGGTCATGCGCTCCGAAATCTGAGTTCGGGTTCGGCTATTCGGTTTGGCGGAGTTCGGTTCAGCCGAACAACCAAAAATAGGGCTATCAATACTAAAACCAAATTTGAAATATTTTTTGGGTTTGACCCTGAAACCACCCCTGGTCTCCACCCCTGGTGCCAGGAAGTCTGCTCCTCAGTGCCTCCCACTTCCAGTCATGTTTTTCCCACCCCCGAACTCATCCGAACTTTTCCAAAATGTTCAGCCGTTCGCGCGTTCGGTTCGGTCATCTGAACAGGCCGAGTTCGGCCCGAACTCCAAACTTCCGAACCAGGTTCGCCCATCCCTACAATTTGTGAACAGTGAGGAGTAGAAACCCCCATAAGCTTTATGGATGACAGCACAGCTGGCAGATTTTTGATGCTTGGGATAAAACTTTTTTTTCAGATCCTGAGATTCTAATTCAAGTCTGATGATTTTAGAATTTTTGAAACGGGTATAACTGTGAGTGCATTTCAGTACATGGTGAGGGACTGAGGGATTCAAGTATATATGCCTGCCCCCAGCCCAGAGGAAGCTACATTTCAGTACACAGCTTGGGTCTGGATGAGCTGGATCCAGTGAGTTTCCTGGCCCACAGTCCACACTCTGCCACTGGCACTCGAGGATGCACTAGGGCATGCTGCCTCTGATCCACGTGCACATCTGGCAGGGTGCCTTTTGACGGACAGACACCTGGGGGGTGAAGCCAGCTGATGCAGCCAGCATCAGGGCAGCATGTCTGTCAAAAAGCATCCAATATGAAAGACTGTACATCTTTACTGCTTACATGACATGGAAGTTAAGGTGGGAAACTTAGCTTACAGTATCCCACTGATGGAACCCTCTATAGAATTTTCAATATGCTGATACTTACGTTTCCTAATTCTCTACGTTCCATTCAACCTTTTTCTGATCCTTTCCTTCCCCTTTGAAATATCTTTTAAACTCTTCCCCAAAACACCAAACAATTGAAAGCTGTTGGTTGGAAATGTCATGTCGGCTGTCAATGGTTCATGAATAATTGACACCGAGATTACCTAGGGAAAGCTGCAATTAGCCTGACACATTAACATATGAACTAAATCTGGTTTGTTTTGTGAACGTAAAATTCATTTAACTCTTTGGCACATGAGCTAAAAAGTTCCCATGCCTTGAAGGTTTGATTTTTTAAAAACGAACAAACTTGTTTTGGTGATGTTTAGATATTACCATATTTGCTACCCAATGTTAGAATTGTTTTTTGATGGAAATATGGGAAATGACTATACTTTGGGTATTTTCAGACATGATGCTGGGCCAATTCACCACGGCGAATCCCCAGTGTGGGTGAATGAAACAACCACCCCCCATGGTCAAAAAAGGCCCTGAACAGATGTTATGGGACCGGGACCATGGCAGGAAATCGGGCCACCAGATCACAGACCAGGGCAGCACAACAGACATTACGCCAATCCCCAGTCATGGTCAAAACACCCACAAGCCACCAGGAAGGGGTGGGACACAGACATGGCCGCCTGAGGGCAAACAAAGCCAGAAGGCACAAAAGGGAATGCCCACACAAGGGAAACAGGAAGGGAGGGGGAGGAGGGAGATGAGCAGCCCAGGTACCACACACAACAGGCACACAGACAATGGGGGAACAGCGGAACACACAGCACAAGCACACGCCCAGGCACACACACACACGCATGGGACAGGAAGGGAAGGGAAGGGAAGACAAGCGGGACCGGACCACACACAAGGCACACCAGGCAAAGGGGGGGGCGGAACAGGGGAGAGTGGGGGAAAGGGCACAGGGGCAGGGCAGGACACAGGCACCCGGGACCACAACCCCCACAGCATAACAGGCCACACGGGACTCCCCAAAAACACAGGGGTGAAAATTCACAGAGCGGGAGAGCCATGCATCCAGTAGCCCAATGCAGCGGTCACAGAGGGGGCCAGTACCGAAGCAGTAAGAAGCAGGCAGGACACATAAGCATGTTCAAGGCGGTTTATTTGGAAACACAGGTAGTATAGGACAGGCCCAGAGCTATACCAAGCCCCAAGACTCGATGTGTGCAGGAAGGAGGACAGAAGCTCCCCTATGCTCTGGTAGAGACTCAAAGAGAGCTGAAACATCCCAGCAGAGGAAAGCAACAAAGCAGGTCCCAGCACAAGCAGGACAGTCAGGATGGGGGAAGGGTGCCCTGAACAGTCTGGCCACGGCCGCCATGTCCATCTGGTAAACAAGACGAGGTGCCTTGGGGGGAAGCAACCAAACGGCTGGACGTCCAACACACAGGCAGTCCCGAGGCACAGCGGGACCCCACACAGAACCAGGCACGGCACGGGAACGGTCCTGCAGGCACATTCTGACTCACACCCTGGCGAAGGGGGGCAGGCAGGAGCACCAATGGAGGGCTGACAGTCCATAGCCACACACACACCCCTGCAGGAAGCTGGGAGGGGCAGTGCAGGGACCCCAGAACCCAGAGGTCACACAGGCACCCAAGGGGGGCCGGGGGAATGCCAGAGGGGGTGCAGGTGGCCGATGATACTCAGTGGGAACCAGGGGAGTAGTGAAGGCAATGCAGAGAGCCAGACCCAGGATCCAGAGAAGGTAAGCACGCAGGAGAACTCCGGGTGCACAGGGAGATGGGGGGACCCCCAGAGGGACCCCACCCCCACAGCCAGGGCCAGATGCACCCCAGGAAGCAAATGGCACAGAAAGTCACCAGAGACAGCAGGGAGGGAGCCAGAAGCAGAACCCACACCCTGGGCAGGGGCCGGGCCCCACATGGGGACAGGCAACCGGGGACCAGGAGGCACCCATGGACTCAAAGCCAGCTGCTGGGAACCACTACAGGGCCAGGGGCTGGGTGCCCCGCACAGTGAACCAAGTGGGGCCATTGGATAATGCCTCAGTGGTACCCTAACAAGGACATGTGATGGGCGATCAGGTAGTAGGCCTCGAAGGGGTCCAGCATGGACAGCCCCAACTGCACATCAGAATGGGACCACACACCTGACAGCACAGACAGCTCCACTACGGAAGGCACACAGCAGTCAGCAGCAGGGGACCAAGGAAGCCGATCCAGCTCCAACAGCCGGTGATACACCACCCCACGGGAGGCAGACAGGCTGCACACAGACAGTGCAGACACAGTCTCAGAGACAGACCAGGCCACATGGGAGCACCTCATCTCTGGGATGCGCCCATCAGGAAAGGGAACCAGTCCCAGCGTCGCTGCATGCAGGCGGCAATCCCGGGTGCTCGCCTCATAGTCGAAGTAGCGAAGCCCAGAGATCAGGCTCACATAAGCACCTGACTGGCTGTCCGGGCAGCCCTGGAGCAACTGCATGGCTGGGGTATGCCACAGCTTACACAGGGACATGATCTCGCGGAAGGTCCATCTATGAGGAGCCCCATGGGAGCTGGGAAGTGGGAGCCCGGTGGAAGCACAACCAGACATGGTCCAGCTACACAGGAAGAATAACACCATGGACAGGGGGGCAGACAGTCACCACAGGGCCGGGGGGGGGTTCCATGGGAGCCCAAGGACAGGCAAGGTGGCCACGGGCCACAACAATATATAGCTGCAGAGCGAGGCATGGGATGCAGACCCGACACAGCTTCAGGATACAAGCGCCCAGCCAGGCCATCTAATCAGGCTTCCAAGGACACGGTGTAGCTAACAGGGAGAGGGGGGATGGGGTTGATGAAAGAAGGCATGCAGCTGCAACCAGAACGCACAGCCACACGTGCCCAGGCTGGCTCGTGGCCTCACGCTCAGCCAGCAGGTTCACCCTATAGCACTCCCAGACACACCCGCCCAGCACATGGAGGCCAGGGCACCTGGGGGTGGGCCAACTGCAGACCCTCCAATTCCCAGCCCGGCATTACATGCCCCCACCCCCTGGGGACAACAACAGAATGGAGCGGGACAGGGCGCATGCCTACTGCATGTTCCTGACGGTCGCAGATGAGTGGTATCATGCCCACATGGATCAGCTGTGCATCCTGACCACAGAGGTGCGCACGGGCGCCCAGATGTGGGTACACGTGGCTGGGAGCGTTGTGCGGACCCGCAGGGTCCACCATGGCCGCATGTGGGCACTGGCCCATCTCAGGGCACAGAGGGTGTCCGGGGCAGTCTAGCAGGCCATGAGCCAGGGCCAGAGATGGCCCGTGGTGATCCAAGGGGTGACCGGGTGCCTTTGAAGGGGGGCAGAGGTCCTGCGCCGGGCAGTCATGCTCGCTATCCCCATCGACCGGCAGCTGTGGGTTGAAGAGCGGGCCCAGGGCTGGTGGGCCCGGGCTCTGGTCCACTGGAATGAGGCCACCTGGAGGGCCCACTTCAGGATGGACAAGCTCACCTTGCTGCGGCTCACAGAGCTCCTTATGCCCTGGCTAGAGTGAAGCACACCCTCATGAGGGCACCCATCCCCATGATCCAGCAGGTGGCCATTGGGTTGTGGGCCATGGAAACACCCAACTCCTGCCAATCCGTCTCTGAGCACTTCGGGGTCGGGGTGAGGACAGTTGCCTGTATTCTCCGGGATGTCTGCGAGGCAGTGGAGAGGGTGCTCCTGGACAGAACTATCCAACTGGTGGACCAGAGGGCCATGATGGCCAGATTCGTGGCTGGAGGCTTCCACAACTGCATGGGTGCCGTGGACGGCACACACATCGAGATCCTCCGCCCCTCCGCAGCTGAGGCCATAGAGTATGTCAACAGGCATGGATATCACTCTCTGCAGCTGCAAGCAGTTGTGGACCTCCAGGGGAGGTTCATAGACATCTTCACGGGCAACTCTGGGCGCAGTCACGATGCCAAGATCATGACCATCTCCCCCTTCTATGCCAGGATGTTCCGGGAGGACTTTGCTGACATGGGGATGTCCTGGACCGAGGGGGTCCTGATGCCCCCCTGTATCCTGGGGGACCCAGTCTATCCCCTCACCCGGTGGCTCATGAAGGTGTACCCAGTCCCCCAGAACCCTGTGGAGGCACTGTACAACTCTCGCCTGTGTTCCAGCAGGACCATGGTGGAGCGGGCCTTCGGGGCGCTCAAACAGCACTGGAGGAGCCTCGTAGGTCGCCTGGACTACACTGTGGAGACCTCTGTCCTGGTGATTGTGGCCTGCTGTGTGCTTCACAATGTATGCGAGACCGAGGGGGCTGCCCTGGAATATCCGGAGTCCAACCGCCCCCCCAGGCCCAGTGCCCCTGTATGTAAATAATAACAACCCGTGAGAGTACCGTTATGCCAAGCGCATCCGGGATGCTCTGGCAAGGCGCATCAGTCATGAGGCCAAGGTGTGAGGGAGGGCACCACCCGCACCAGCCCTGTGGGGACCCAGGGATCTGCCCCTGCATGCCCCTCGCAGACCCCCCTGTCACCCAGATAGTAGCACAGGAGACAGGGATTCCTTTCACCCATTTATTATCACCGTATATACATGTGCACCCTCAAACCCACCATAACCCCAACCCACACTGGTGCCCCCTTCACACTGCCCTCCCCCTGGCCCCCCTCCCCCCATGTGTCTGGGGTCGGCCCCTTGGCTGCCTGGTGGTTGACACCAAACTCTGTGAGCTCGCCTCCCCCCCACTATCCGTGTCCCCATCGGTGTCCTAGGCTGACTCGCTGGCCAGAGGGGTGGCAGGTGGGGGTGGTCCTGGGAGTATCTGGGCCCCCCTGGGCAGCTGCACCCTCCAGGCGTGCACCCTGCAGGTGGCCAGGGGTTGGGGGAGGTGGATGTGAGGACCCTGCAGCCGTGGAGGCGGCTGGTGCAGTGGAGGAGGCCTGTCTCTTATACACATCTAGATGTGTATAAGAGACAGCACCTGCACCATGGCATCGATGGAGCGCTCCAGCTGCTCGATCATCTCCATCTGCCTGCTGTGCTCGCGGCACTCCTTCCTCCACTCCAGGTGCACCTCCGCCTGGAGCCTCTGGTCCCTTGCCTCTGCCCGCTCCAGAGACCGCTCTATGATCATCTCCATCCTGTCCACGTCCGCAATCATCCGCTCCCCCTGCTCCGCCAAGGTCCGGAAAATCCCTCCACCTGGTCCTCTCTCTGGCGGCGGACCCGTGTCTGGTGCTCCCTCATCCACTGTGCTGGGGGGACGGGCCCGGGTGACCGTGGGTGCCCTGGAATCCCTGCAGGATTACAGAGGGGTGGTCAGTTATCGAACTGTGCGCGCTCCGGCCCCGGGATGGGCCCAGGTCTCAGACGCCCAGCAGGGAGTTTCTCCAAGCCCCTTCCCCCCCGGGCCCTCCCCCTTCCAGTGTGCCTCACTTGCTGACTCCTGCTGCTGCCTGGCCTCCTGGGCGCCCCCTTCCTCGGCCGCCTGGGTACGTTGCCGGAGTGTCCTGTGCCCTGATGGGGGGGTTGGTGGAGGGGTGCCTGGGGGTGGGAGGGCCACGGGCCCCCATCCCGATGTTTGCAGGATCCCTGGGGCAGGCTCTAGCCTGTGTCTCCCCCCTGGCCCCAGCCTCCCCCCTCCCCCTGGCTGCTTGCTTACCCTCGATGTCGGTCTCTGATCCCTCCAAGGCCAGCCGCTCCATGCTGAAGTGTTCCCCCTGGGACCACTGGCTGAGGGTAATGAGGGTGCCGGCCTCGGACTCCGCCTGCCCAGCCTGGGGGATCTGACTTTCGGGGCTGCTGTCGTGGGGGGGGGCTGATGGTGCTGGAGGTCCTGGGGCATTCCTCCTGGGTTTCCAGGGCCCTGGAGCCGGTGTCTTCTTGTGGGGTGGTAAGGGGAGGGGTACCTTGGCCCGTTCCATGCCCTGGACCACAGCGCACCCCACTAGGCGTGGGGCAACAATGGACCCCTTCATATGAAGGATGCGGTCCTGGGCATTGTAGAAGGGGGCGGTCCGGGCTCTGTGGCCGGACCACGTGTTATTATCCCAGATGGCCTTGTACCCCCTCTTGAGTTCTTTTGCCTTTGAGTGCCACTGTCTGATGGTCTGGTGGTGCCCTGCCACCTCCATGTCCCTCACTATGTCCCGGTAGACATGCTCATTGCGCTGGTTGAGGGCGAGCTCCAGCTGGTACTCCAGGGTCCTCCAGATCCGTATGAAGTCCAGGGTTTCCCACAGACCCCACTGGCTCCCTCGGTGGTAGGCCCATCTCCCCCTTCTCCCCTGTGGTTCCTCCTCATCCTCATCATCATCCTCGTCCTCCTCCACCACCACCTCCTCTGCCTCCTCATCCGCCCGGGCTGGGCCTGTGTCCTCCGGGGGTTCATTCACCTGGGCCCGTTTCCATGTCTGTGGGTGGCATGGAGGGATGTTTTACTGCTGGGGTTCCATTCTGCCCCCTCCCGAGACCCTCCCCCTGTCGCCCCCCCCGGCTGCCCCCTGTGGTCCCTGTTCCCCTCCCCATGGGTTCCCTTTCCGGGGCGCCTCCTCCCCTGATCCGGCTGATGTCCCTGGGCCGGCCTGTCCCGGCTGCACCTGCTGCTGCTGCTGCTGCTGCTGCTGCTGCTGCTTCTGCTGGCCCTCCACCAACTCCATGTGCAGCATGACCCCCTCCTACTCCTCCCCCCCAGCGCCTGCACTCCCTCCACCATTGCCACTGCCTCCTCCTCCTCCTTCGCTCTCTCTCTCGCCGCTCTGCTCCTCCTCCTCCTCGCTCCATCCCACCACGTTTCTCTGCTGCTGATTACCCTTTAAATCTCCCTCCCCAGTCTGTGTTGTTGCCGGTTGCCTGGCAGCGATGCAGCGTGCTTTGACCCCGGCTGGGAATCATTTTCTTTGATCCCAGCTGATGATTACCATCCAGACATTACTTTTTGCTGTTTCCTGGCGGGAATCACTTTGACCACGCTTTCGGACCTCGTCCCATGCGGAGTCCAGGAAGCGTGGTTGAAATTGACCCCATGTGGGTATTGAGCGTGGTGAACATCTGGCGGCCACCAAACAGACGTTCAGGGAATTTTGGCCCTGCAGCGAAATTGATCATGGCTCACTGTGGTTGACTGTGATCTCATAACATCTGAAAATACCCTTTGTCACTATGTTGATGATTAAAAAGTTGTGATCATCGGATGGAGGAGAAACAGTATTGCGTATTCAATTGTAGTGCAAGTTTTGAAAAAAAATATGGATAATCAAAGTCTATTTTGGCAACTAGTAAGTCTTAAATCCACAAATGGTTTCCATCCATGAGATAGGTCTTCATGAGCCACAGCATCAGGATGCCAAGTTCCATGGGCATCCTTGATGGTGGTGATGGTAGGCATTTATTTATTAACTTATTTAGATTTTTACCTCACTCTTCCCAAATGGCTCAGGGTGGCTTACAAAACAATTAAAAACAATACATATCTGTATTGTGTAAGTATTGGGCCCAAATTCTACCCTATACATTCTGGTGAAGAAGGGGGACAGCCTCAGGAGGCAGACATCCTGTCTCCTGTCTGAGTAGTCAGTCACCACATCGTGATCCAGCCACGGTCATCCATGATTGCCTGAAGGACCACTGAGTGGTACACCAGCCAGCTGATGTACTCAACCTGGCTGGAGGGAGGGAGAGGACCAAGGTGTGGGTGTCATCGATTGCCCCGATGCAATTGGGGAACCCGCCCATTCAAAAGCCTTCCATCACCTGCTCTGGGTCAGAAAGTTGCTCCACCCTGTTGAGCAGCAAGGCCTCGATGGCTTCCCAGAACTTAAGCAGAATTGATGTTATGGTGGATGTTCCCATGGCAAAGCGCAGCGGGAATCTATCAGCATCCAGATGGTGATGGCCACACACTGCTACATCAGAATGGAGATCTTCATGGGCATCTGCTCCCACTCCAGCCACAGACAGAGGATATTGCTGATCCTCAAAAGAAGGTGGTGGGACATGCAGAAATGGGTCACCCATTTTGGGTCTCTCCACCTGACTAGGACCCTCTCCCACTACTCCCTTGTCCTGGATTTTCCCAGGTGAACCACGCTATGACTGAGCATTGGATGGTAAAGGACACGGAACACTGTAGCAATGTCCCCAGGCACATAACCTAGAGCTCCTTGTGCAGCATCTGAATTTCCACCACGGTGGCCCAGAGCCTCCTGAGTTGGCCTAGTGCCTAGCACCATGCCATATGGGCACCCCACATTCACCTGTGTCTCAGGAGCGTGCCTTGAAATCCGCAGAGGTGTCAAAGGCAGCGGATGATGGATTCCTGCCATGTGAAGCTGATGGCTTACAGTGCCTGGATCTGCTGGTTGCACACATCAAACAGATGGCCATGCTGCCTTCAGACTAGATCTGAAACACAACAGCACAGCAAGTGCTGTTTCCATTGGAAGCAGAGCATTTGTCAAGGTGCATGCAATACAGAAACCTATTGTCTGTCTTGCTATTTTTGTGATTTTTTCCAATATTTTTGCACACTGAACAGGCCTGCCACAGACTAGTCCCAAGCGCTATCTGCACACACACAGGGTTGCGAAGTGAAAACTTGCCAGCTAAGCAGCGAGGAACTGCTGGAAATTGCCAAAAGTGCTGTGAATCTGTCGCAAAAGTCCTGAAAACTAAGAGTCCAGGAAAGTAACACCAAAAATGACAGAAGCACAGAATCACTAGAAACTGATGAAGGATACTTGCAAGCACTCCTGAACGATCAAAATGGGAACACGTGTTGTCATATCAGCCCTACTTCAGACAAATGTGACACAGCCTTTGATGTGCCACATGAAGGCAGAAAACTGCCATCACCTGGTTGACTGATGGCCTAGTTAATGGATCGGATGGTCCACACACAGGTGAGAATGTGATTCTCACCAAAGCCGAGTGCTGGGGGTCTGCCCTGTGCCAGCCCTGGGCTTCATACTCAGGTGCTGCTTATGGGCAACTGTGCCTCTGTGTTGTATGTGTGGAGAGTGTCAAATGGGTTTCTCCCACCTAGGCTTAATCTGTTAAATGTTTTCAAAGGGAGGGGTGGGGTACTTGTCAGTCCCGGCCCTGTGTGTGTGTGCACCTCTGCAGCTTCTGGCAAAAACTGGTTCAAGGTGTGTCTCCTGGGTGGGGGCCCAGGAAGGGGGGTTGTGAGATGGGCCCCATATAACAGGAGTGAAGAGCTGCACTCAACCTCTGGGACACTCAAGGTCTCTGTGTTGCTTTGTGGGAGTTTTACTCACCTATGGTTGGCACAGACTGTGGTATTTCATTATCTACTAAACCTAGCACATAGTCCATTCTTTCATTTGAGAGTTGTCTGTGGGACTCATTTCCCACAGTCTCCAGTCTTGGCCTCAATCTTTCTGTGTACTTGACTGTGGAGTAGGCCACTGTGGCCTTGTTCATGGGCCCAGTATGTGTGGTGTGGGTGAGTTGGGGGGTGTCTGACACCCTCAACCTGAGTGAGCTTTGGCTGAGGGATGATGTGCAGGCAGTGTTGGCTGATCCATCCTGAGTATCAGCTGGCTATAGATTTGTGAGCAGGGACATGAAGCTGCTGGGTCACCATGTGTCCAAGCCAGCCGAACCGAACGGCTGAACCCGAACCGCGATCTGTTCGCCCATCTCTACAGAAGGATAGGATAAAGGGTCCTGGTGGTATAAGCAATTAACTTATAAATGTATGTCTGACTGCAAGAACTTTGTAGTCCAACCAGTGTACATGAAATTTGGCAGGACATTATATCACACATTCATTATCATCTCTGCCAAATATCAGAAAGATGTGACAAAGGATCTGAATTTGATATGCCTGCACAGCATATGCAGAGAAGGGGCTTATGCCAGGGATTCTCTTCTGTGTCACTGTGGTATAAGATTGCTTTGTGATACCCATTTGCCAGCAGAAATGTCAAACAAATATCCTCATTCTGTGCTATGACCATCCCAACATCTTTCCCCCACTTGTTACTGGGAAGTCAGAAGCATCTGTTTAGGAAACAGCAATAGAGATTCTCTTACGTCCTCAGTCGCAGTGCTGCAGGATGTGATTGTGATGATAATTGGCCAGCCTGGATGTGTAAACTATGTCTCCTGATTGATGGGATGCGCTCCCCCAATGTACCAGTTATGTCCCTTCTATGACCGCCTCGAAGCCAGTACCAATTGGTCCTGTAAAGCTGGAAGTATGCAGTATTTGGTCAGCGAACACATTTCTTTTGGGTTGCTCCACATCCTCCCTCCTACAGCTTCTCTTCCCCCTGCCATGCAAGGTGCCTGCCTCTGACTGGCACTGCATGTGCTGCTATTTATCTTAATAATGGTCTTCAAGGGGACAACGTCAATTGCTTATAAAATTAGGTCCCTTTATCAAATTGTTCTGTAGTTTGGCAGAGATGACAGGGAAGGTATGTGATATATTCCTGCCAAATGTCTTGTTAACAGGATGGAATATACAAATGTTAGAGCTGGAAATGTATTTTCAAGTTTATGTTTTATAACTTCAGGACCCTTTATCCGATCTTTCTGAAAATTGGCAGGAGTATTAAAATTGTGGAGGGATTCACTTGTTTCATGAAAATTAGATGGAAGATAAAGCAGTTGTAGTCCTGAATGTGTATAGAACTTTTCTTAACATCACAACCTTCTATTGCTTCTAAGATTGGTTCCCTCTATTTAATGGTTTAAACAATGGGTACACATAGTGCCTTCCAATGGGGGCACAATCACCTTAAATTTCATCATATTTGAATAAGAATCAAAAACATTATATCTAGAAATGTTTTTCAGGGTTTTTCCCTTTATTTCAAGAACAAAATGTCACTTTCATTTCTATTTTCATTATTATTATTTGTCATTTTGTTACAATAACGATAATGAAAATCATCATTTTCATTATCATTATTGTAATAAAGAAAATGACATGCACACCCCTAGGCGAGATCATTCAGAGACTTTGAGTGAGGTGTCATCAGTATGATGACACTCAGCTCTACTTCTTTTTCATTTGACCCAGATTCTGCAGTCTCCGTGCTTACTTGTTGCCTCCATGTGGGAGACTGAATGAGGGTGAGTTGACTGAAGTTAAATCCTGGCAAGACTGAGGTGGTGATGGTTGACTGGCCTTATGACTGGGAGGGGAGGGGAATTGGGACCATGGTTATTGATGGGGTTTGGCCCCTCTGGGAACAGCTCAACTCTTATTGTTCCATCCAAGTCTGATGGCCTTCTGTCGGGCCTGTAAGACATGGCTGTTTTCCCAGGCCTTCGGAGGAGGGGAGGGGGGGCTGAGTTTTTATGAGGGGGTGTTTTCAAGTTATTAGTTTATATATAAACTGAATTTATTAGATTTTAATATGGTTTTATGTTGTTTATACTGTTTTATGTTTGTTGGAAGTCGCCACGAGATGCCGTAGGCACGAGGGGGCGGCATACAAATACAATTAAATAAATAAATCGTCTCACACAAGGGAAACTATGTCAAACCTGGCAAAAGTAGGACTAATGAAGAAGGGAAGAAATTTCAGCTCAGGAAAGGTAAAGAGATGAGAACACCTAACTACTTTAAATTTGTTCAGATCTTCAGGGCTAGATGAACTACTTCCTAGGGTACTGAAGAAACGTGTAGGTGTAATCTCTGAACCTGTCTATAATCTTTGAGAACTCTTGGAGAATGGTTGAGGTGCTAGAAGACTGGAGATGGGCAAATGTTGTCCCATCTTCAAAAATGGGGGGGAAGGAGGATCTGGAAAACTATAGACCAGTCAGCCTGACATAAATACCTGGAAAGATTGTAGAGCAGATTCTAAAGCTGTCAAGCAGATTCTAAAGCTGTCATTCTGTAAGCATCTAGAAAACAATGGTGTGATTCTAGGAGACAGCATGGGTTTGTCAAGAACAAGTCATGCCAGACTAATCTTTATTTTTTCTGATCGAGTTACTAGTTTAGTAGCTCATGGGAATGCCATAAACTTAATATATCTTGATTTCAGCAAAGCATTTGACACAGTCCCCCCTGATACCCTTCTTGACAAGCTGGTTAAATATGGGCTAGATCTAATGTTAGGTGGATTTACATCTGGTTGAAGAACCATACCGAAAGAGCTCATAAATAGCTCCCAATCAGTCTTCAGGGAGGTATCAAGTGAGGTGCCTCAAGGCTTGGTCCTGGGCCCTGTACTTTTCAACATCTTCATTAATGACTTGGATGAAGGAACAGAGGGGATGCTTATCAAATTTGCAGATGACACAAAACTGGGAAGGATAGCTAATAACTCAGAAGACAGGAACAAGATTCAAAAGGATCTTGACAGGATGGAAAGCTGGGCCAAAACTAATGAAATGAGGTTCAACCGAGATAAATGTGAAGGTCTACATTTAGGTGAGAAAAATCAAATGCACAAGTATAGGATGGATGATACCTGGTTTGACAGCAGTACATCTGAAAAAGATCTATGGGTTGTAGCTGATCACAAACTGAACATGAGTCAGCAGTGTGATGCAGCTGCTAAAAAAGCTAATGCCATTTTAGACTCCAATTAACAGAAGCATAATTTCCAGGTCATGAGAAGTAATAGTTTTAACTCTATTCTGCGCTGATCAGACCTCATCTGTAGTACTGTCCAGTTCTGGGCACCATATTTTACAAAGAACACTGACAAATTGGAGGAGAACGACCAAAGATGGTATGGGGTCTGGAAACCAAGTCCTATTAGGAAATGTTGACAGAACTAGGTATGTTTAGTCTGGAGAAGGGAAGACTAACTGGAGACATGACAGCCGTCTTCAAGTATCTGAACGGCTATCACATAGAAGATGGAGCAGACTTGTTCTCTGTTGCTCCTATGGGCAGAACTAGAACCAATGGGATCAAATTACAAGAAAGCAGATTTCGGCTAAACATTAGGAAGAACTTCTTAATCGTAAGATGTGTTCAACAGTGGAACAGACTGCCTAGGGTGGTGGTAGATGCTCCTTCATTGGCCGTTTTCAAATGGAGGCTGGATAGCCATCTGTCAAGGATTAGTGGATTTCAAGTAGCTGTAGATTTCTTGTGCTGAGCAGGTTGGACTAGATGACCATTGAAGACCCGTCCACCACTAAAATTATATAATTATATGGTTGCTAGGGGTGTGCATGTGTTTGTTGTATCCATAACAAAAATAAAATTTGTCTTTTTCTTTATCATTATTGCAATAATGAGAACTACACAATAACAAAATCAATAACAATAACAAGTTGTCGTTATTGATTTTGTTATAGCCTGACAGGCGTGTTTTTGGAGGGAAATGTGGAGCGGGGAGGAGGGAGCAGACATCTCAGAGCCAGAAACAGTGTTGAACTGGGAGGGGAAGGACTTGATGGATGTATCTCTGTCCAATGAGCAGTGCAAGCAGGTCCCAGAAGTTGAATGGCACCCTGTGATTCCTCAATGCCTCTGCTGGCCAGGACCAATTGGGAGGGCACTGCAATCCTTTATATTGAGGGGATGGACTGCTTCACTCTGTGTTAGCTCTGTTGCTTGTCAGGGTGTGTTCGCAGAAGCTGCTGGTGTGTGTGTGTGTGTGTGTATGTGTGTGTATATATTGTGTGTATTTTAAGAAAACTCTTGACATTTAAGTTTAAAAATAAACTGTTAAGTTTTTTACTTTGGTTAATATATATATATATATATATATATATATATATATATATATATATATATACACTTTGTTTTTAGCAATAACTAAACTTGCACATTTTACAATTATGAAACTCATTTAGTATCATAATTTGACAAGGAACAATTGTGTCAGAGTAATTTAAGTCTGTTATTTACATGTATACAAATTGTGTACAGTTCATATAATGAAGTAAAAAATGTGAGTGTAGACATTATACAATTCGTTGTACACAATGAAGTTATGTAGAAACAGACTTAAATTACTCTGACACAATTGTTCCTTGTCAAATTATGATGATAAATGAGTTTCATAATTGTAAAATGTGCAA
>QEPC01007812.1:2507923-2547541 GCA_003113815.1 Sphenodon punctatus
ATTATTTCAGAATTTGAGCAATATTTAATATTTTATCCTCATCAACATACATGTAATATATGTACTTAATTCCTTACCATGCATACTTTAATTCATTTTTATCAATAACTAAACTTTCACATTTTTCCATTATTAAACTTTAATTTATTATCATAATTCGACAAGCAACAATTTTTTCAGAGTGCATTGTCTGTTTCTACAGAACTTCATTCTGTACAATGACTGTTGTCTACATTCACATTCTTAAGTTCATTGTATGAGCTGTATACAATTTGTATACATGTAAATAACAGACAATGCACTCTTAAAAAAAACCTTCCTTGTCGAATTGTTCCTTGTCGGGGCTTGGGATGTTGCGGGGGGAGCAGGTCAGGGCTCGGGGAGCAGGTCAGGACTAGGTGCAGGGATTGGGGGGCAGGTTGGGTCTCGGTGTGGGGGGCAGGTTTGGGCTCGGGATGTTGCGGGGGGCAGGAGCTCGGGATGTTGTTGGGGGGCAGGTCGGGGCTCGGGAGGGCAGGATCTTGCTCCCCTGTGCAGCTGGTTGCAAGAGCCTGCCACCCCTTGACACTGAGCAACCGGGAGCGGCCCTTCTGCTCAGGCACAATACCTAATACTCAGGGGCGTAGCTAGTTTGGAGTGGACCCAGGGATTCGTAGCTAGTTTGGAGTGGGCCCAGGGCCCAAGAAATCGGTTTGGGGGCCCTCTCCCCCTCTTCTTCCTCCTCCCAGCTTCCTTATTACAGAAAACTGTCCCCTGTCATTCATATATATACCTGACATTGTACAATCACTAGCTCTAGACAGGTCCATCCCTGCTGAACACCCATCTCCAGTTTTCAGGGTTAAAGAACAACAGATGCAGTTTTCAGCAAACAGGCCCCTGCATCACAGATAATGCACAGCTCTGGAGTCCAACAGCACACACCCCCATCTCAGCTCCAGACTAGAGCTCCAGTTATTACCCAAATAACTGCCTTTAGGCTCCACCCCATTTGGGGATAAGGCCCACCCCCTCCAGCACCACCATTCCTGAGGAACCCTTTAATAAAGTCCTGAGGAAGGGAAGTTGTGCCCCCATAATCAGTTCATGCTGCCTCCACCCCATAAACAGTTCATTAGCACCCCTACCCCCATATAATCAATTCACGCTGCCCCCCACCCATAACCATTTAATTTGTGCCCCTGGGGCAGCGTGAATACATTATTGGGAGGGGGGGGAAATGAACTGGTTATGGGGTGCGAGTTTAAAGAGAGTATTCATGTTAGCAATAACTTAATTAAGAAAAGTTAGTGAAATATCAGCCATAATAATCTCAGCACCATATTTGCAGATTTATTTTTCAAGATAGAATAGATATTGCTTTACATCCTAAATTCCTACCTAAGATAGTGTAAGTAAGACAGTTGTGAGAATGTGGCCCTTTTTACATGGGCCTCTGCCACCCATGAACACGCAGATTTCTGTGTATTCATGGGTGGGGGAGCCCCGTGTGAACAACGCAGTGCATGCACCCATGGTGAGTGGGGTTGCGTGCGCACCTGCCTAACACGTATCCCCACGCACCCCCACACACACGGAGAAACTGGGGGGAACATCGGTTACTCCGTGGGTGTGGATAAGTGGGAGGTGAGTGAGGATGCATGTGCAGCCATGTGCATGCCCTGTCCATGCAATGGTGCATCCACGGACCCCCCACCTTGCGGAACCATGTAAAAATAGCATGTGAGGAGCCACTCGAAGAAGAATAAAAGGTTGCTACCTTGTAAACGAGGTTCTTTGATATGACTCTGACACATTCTCACAAATACCCACCCTTCCAGCCCGCATGGAATTTTTTTCTTATATTTTTAGAAAGGGTTGTATGGAACTGTCATTCTGATGGAGAGAGTGTTTTTTATACTAGAGGAGTTCGAGACCATCATGCAGTCTATTATTTGCATAGGATGAGCATGCACAACCCAGTTGTGAGAATGTTGGGAGCCATCTCGAAGAACCTTCTTTACAAGGCATCAACCTTCTGATCAGCACATGGGGAGGAGCCTTATCTCCCAGCCTGGTGTCCCTGTGTCCCACTGCTGCTGGAGCTCCTAGGAGGGACAGGAAGGTGAGGGATGGGAACAGGAGTCAGGGAGGGGAGGCAGAACAACTTATTGGGGGAGAAGCTGGCTGCAGCCTGCCCTCCAGCCATGAATGTGCGGGGCCCCAGCTAGCCGCGACTGTGCCGGCTCCTGCCCCAGCAAGCTGTGCTGACTCCGTTTTGCCTGGGGGGCAAGGCGAGCGAGGGCAGGACTGAGGGGGGAGGTATACTTGCTTTCCAGCACAGTGCACAAGCCAAGGAGAGTCTACAATAGTCAGCATTTACAGAGTTCTGTTCCTCAGCGCGTCGCTAATTAGAGCTCACAGGGGGACGGATGCAGCCGTGTCACATTGTGTGTCTTTTTTACATAAGGAAAGAGAGCTATGTTTCCCAGCAGATCTGATCTAACTGGACTGGGCCACTCTTTTCCAAGTTATATAAAATGAATTTACACTTTACTTTGATGCCAAACTAGCAAAGCAAGTATTGTAAAATGACAATATATTTATAAATAAATGGAACAAGAGATTCAGAATATAATAAAAATAGGCATAGTTTATTTAATTTTAAATAGAAAATATCAGTAGCTTACATAGAATGGTATTGATAGCCAATCAAAGTTACATGAGCTAAAAAACATTTCTATTTTAAGAAAATAGCTTCTAAAAGCTTAACATATGCTCAGTTCATTGGCTCAAAGATATCAAGAATAATACATTACATTCTTCCCAGTTCTTCCCTTTCTCTGCCATGATGGTGAGAGAGAAACCCTAACATTGTGTAAGATTTCAATCTGCAAAAGCAAAGCTAGTGTCTCCCTTCTTAAAGCAAAGTTTGCCAGAAGCTGACACTCCTGAGCAGTGATGCTGATGATGTCAGTTAACATGGAAATCCACAGGATTCTAATTAGCTCTCTTAATTCTGAGACTGAAGAGAGAGTCAGATTTCCTTCAAAGTTTGAACAAAACCTCATATTTCCATCAAAATTAATTGTTAGATTATAGAGAGAACTGACCACAGCTTCAAGGTTTTTTAACCAATTAATTGAAGCTGATGTGCTAGCTAGGGAAAATTAATACTTAAAAGTTCTCACTTTGGAGATGTTCATGGCTGGTACCATTTGTCATTTAGACATATAGACTTGGTCTGGCCTCCAACTTTAGCCATTTTTTTCTGTTTCCTTGGATACGGTTAAAAGTTCACTGAGAAGTTTTTTAAAAGTTCATTGGAAACAGCTGAGGAGGCCTCAGCCTGAACCAAGGTACATATAGAAACTGATTTTAAAAATCAGTGCAGTAAAACAAAAGTTCAATACATTGAAACAGAAAGATAATATATTGAAACTCAAAATCAATACATTAGGAACACAGATGGCCAAAAAATATACACTTATAATAGGAAATACATGACAGCCGCTTCCGCAGCTGTCCGACAGTAGAGAGGAGATCAAGTGGTCATGCGCAAACCAGCAGAACTGATTGTTCATCACTAATAACTCGGTTTTTACTGCATCAATCAGTATCATATTTCAGAAGCACTTGTTATTGATCTCATTCTCGAAGCCTGTGAAGTTTGGGGACTCAACTCATCCAAGGGTAGGAGATATTGATGATTCAAATATGCGAAGATGGTGTGCATTTTGACCACAAGCAATTAACGTTTAAGCAGTTATAGCATTTTATTTTCCTAATGGATCTCTTTCAAAGTTCATGGATATGATGGTCCTCACAACTTCACAGTCATATTTAAATTTTTATAAATGTAGGTCAAGCGGTTTTCTCAAAATCGGAACTTCAGCAGTCCCCTGTTTATAATGAACAGTGGCTGTACATTTAAGTTTTAGGAAGTTGCTGCTGTCTGAAAATATATACACACACAAAAAGTGTGTAATATATATAAGGATTGGATGGTAGGGAATGGGATATATATACTCCATCCCATTCCCTTCCCTACTACCCAATCCTTATTCCTTAGGTACACATTTATTTATTTATTTTATTCAATTTGTATCCCACCCCTCCTGTGAATAGCTTGGGGCGGCTAACAAGTTAATTATAAAAGCAATTTGTAAACAATATACTAAAACAATCCATAAAAACACTACAATAAAACAGGCTGGGATAATAATAAATAAATAAGGGTGGGGGAAGGTAAAACACAGCCTAACCCACCTCACCCTCCTCCCCAAAGGCCTGGGTGAACAGCCAGGTCTGACAAATTTGCCATAATGTCAAAAGGCTTGGGGCCAGGCTTAGCTTCCTCTGGGAGGGAATTCCAGAGGCACGGCACGGCCACCGAGAATGCCCTCTCCATTGTGGCCCCCCGCTTAACACGGGGGACCTCCAAGAAGGCACCCCCAGTGGACCAAAGGAGCCGCTCTGGGGCACAGAGGGTGAGGCGGTCCCTGAGGTATGAGGGTCCCTGACCGTGAAGGGCCTTGTATATTAACACCAATACCTTGAACCTGGCTCAGCATGCTTTCGGCAGCCAGTGCAGAGTCTGGAGCACAGGTGTTATATGTTCCCAATGGCCCGTTCCCGACAGGAGGCGGGCCGCCACATTCTGCACTAGCTGACACCTCCTTCACTCTCCCCACCACCATCACCTCCGTCTTATCGGGGTTGAGCTTCAGTCTGCTCTGCCACATCCACTCCGCCACACCTCCAAACATTGGGATAGCAATGAAACGGCAGGGACTGGGTCAGCTGAAAAAGAGAGGTACAACTGAGTATCATCAGCATATTGGTGACATCGCACCCTGAACCCTCTCACAACCTCCCCCAAGGACTGCATGTATACATTAAACAATAATGGAGACAGAATAGAACCCTGTGGAATGCTGCAGGATAAGGTGTGGGGGCAAGATGACTCAGCTCCAAGCATCACCTGCTGGATTATCCCCGAGAGGAATGAGCAGAACCATTCAAGAACAGTCCCATCCAGACCCCCCCCCCAGTCACGCAGCCTTCTCGGCAGCAGCCCATGGTCCACGGTGTCAAAAGCAGCTGAGAGATCTAGCAGGATGAGAAATGTCAAACATCCTGCATCCATCTCCTGGAGGAGGTCGTCGACCAAGGCCACCAATGCCGTCTCAGTGCCATAGCCGGGGTGGAACCCAGATTGAAAAGGGTCCAGGAAACCAATGCTATCTAGATGCACCTGGAGCTGGGTTGCCACCACCCACTCAATAACCTTCCCTAAAAAGAGAAGGTTAGAGACAGGACGGTAGCTGGAGAGCGCATCNTTTAAATAGAAAATATCAGTAGCTTACATAGAATGGTATTGATAGCCAATCAAAGTTACATGAGCTAAAAAACATTTCTATTTTAAGAAAATAGCTTCTAAAAGCTTAACATATGCTCAGTTCATTGGCTCAAAGATATCAAGAATAATACATTACATTCTTCCCAGTTCTTCCCTTTCTCTGCCATGATGGTGAGAGAGAAACCCTAACATTGTGTAAGATTTCAATCTGCAAAAGCAAAGCTAGTGTCTCCCTTCTTAAAGCAAAGTTTGCCAGAAGCTGACACTCCTGAGCAGTGATGCTGATGATGTCAGTTAACATGGAAATCCACAGGATTCTAATTAGCTCTCTTAATTCTGAGACTGAAGAGAGAGTCAGATTTCCTTCAAAGTTTGAACAAAACCTCATATTTCCATCAAAATTAATTGTTAGATTATAGAGAGAACTGACCACAGCTTCAAGGTTTTTTAACCAATTAATTGAAGCTGATGTGCTAGCTAGGGAAAATTAATACTTAAAAGTTCTCACTTTGGAGATGTTCATGGCTGGTACCATTTGTCATTTAGACATATAGACTTGGTCTGGCCTCCAACTTTAGCCATTTTTTTCTGTTTCCTTGGATACGGTTAAAAGTTCACTGAGAAGTTTTTTAAAAGTTCATTGGAAACAGCTGAGGAGGCCTCAGCCTGAACCAAGGTACATATAGAAACTGATTTTAAAAATCAGTGCAGTAAAACAAAAGTTCAATACATTGAAACAGAAAGATAATATATTGAAACTCAAAATCAATACATTAGGAACACAGATGGCCAAAAAATATACACTTATAATAGGAAATACATGACAGCCGCTTCCGCAGCTGTCCGACAGTAGAGAGGAGATCAAGTGGTCATGCGCAAACCAGCAGAACTGATTGTTCATCACTAATAACTCGGTTTTTACTGCATCAATCAGTATCATATTTCAGAAGCACTTGTTATTGATCTCATTCTCGAAGCCTGTGAAGTTTGGGGACTCAACTCATCCAAGGGTAGGAGATATTGATGATTCAAATATGCGAAGATGGTGTGCATTTTGACCACAAGCAATTAACGTTTAAGCAGTTATAGCATTTTATTTTCCTAATGGATCTCTTTCAAAGTTCATGGATATGATGGTCCTCACAACTTCACAGTCATATTTAAATTTTTATAAATGTAGGTCAAGCGGTTTTCTCAAAATCGGAACTTCAGCAGTCCCCTGTTTATAATGAACAGTGGCTGTACATTTAAGTTTTAGGAAGTTGCTGCTGTCTGAAAATATATACACACACAAAAAGTGTGTAATATATATAAGGATTGGATGGTAGGGAATGGGATATATATACTCCATCCCATTCCCTTCCCTACTACCCAATCCTTATTCCTTAGGTACACATTTATTTATTTATTTTATTCAATTTGTATCCCACCCCTCCTGTGAATAGCTTGGGGCGGCTAACAAGTTAATTATAAAAGCAATTTGTAAACAATATACTAAAACAATCCATAAAAACACTACAATAAAACAGGCTGGGATAATAATAAATAAATAAGGGTGGGGGAAGGTAAAACACAGCCTAACCCACCTCACCCTCCTCCCCAAAGGCCTGGGTGAACAGCCAGGTCTGACAAATTTGCCATAATGTCAAAAGGCTTGGGGCCAGGCTTAGCTTCCTCTGGGAGGGAATTCCAGAGGCACGGCACGGCCACCGAGAATGCCCTCTCCATTGTGGCCCCCCGCTTAACACGGGGGACCTCCAAGAAGGCACCCCCAGTGGACCAAAGGAGCCGCTCTGGGGCACAGAGGGTGAGGCGGTCCCTGAGGTATGAGGGTCCCTGACCGTGAAGGGCCTTGTATATTAACACCAATACCTTGAACCTGGCTCAGCATGCTTTCGGCAGCCAGTGCAGAGTCTGGAGCACAGGTGTTATATGTTCCCAATGGCCCGTTCCCGACAGGAGGCGGGCCGCCACATTCTGCACTAGCTGACACCTCCTTCACTCTCCCCACCACCATCACCTCCGTCTTATCGGGGTTGAGCTTCAGTCTGCTCTGCCACATCCACTCCGCCACACCTCCAAACATTGGGATAGCAATGAAACGGCAGGGACTGGGTCAGCTGAAAAAGAGAGGTACAACTGAGTATCATCAGCATATTGGTGACATCGCACCCTGAACCCTCTCACAACCTCCCCCAAGGACTGCATGTATACATTAAACAATAATGGAGACAGAATAGAACCCTGTGGAATGCTGCAGGATAAGGTGTGGGGGCAAGATGACTCAGCTCCAAGCATCACCTGCTGGATTATCCCCGAGAGGAATGAGCAGAACCATTCAAGAACAGTCCCATCCAGACCCCCCCCCCAGTCACGCAGCCTTCTCGGCAGCAGCCCATGGTCCACGGTGTCAAAAGCAGCTGAGAGATCTAGCAGGATGAGAAATGTCAAACATCCTGCATCCATCTCCTGGAGGAGGTCGTCGACCAAGGCCACCAATGCCGTCTCAGTGCCATAGCCGGGGTGGAACCCAGATTGAAAAGGGTCCAAGAAACCAATGCTATCTAGATGCACCTGGAGCTGGGTTGCCACCACCCACTCAATAACCTTCCCTAAAAAGAGAAGGTTAGAGACAGGACGGTAGCTGGAGAGCGCATCCACGTCCAACGATGGTTTCTTCAGCAGGGGGTGCACCACAGACTCCTTGAGACTAGGTGACAACCTCCCCTGCTGCAAGGACGCATTGATCACCCTTGCCAGCACCATCCCCAAAGTCTCCCTGGAGGATTTCACCAGCCAGAATGGGCATGGATCGAGTTCACAACTGGTGACTTGCACAGACCCCAGGACATCCACTGCATCGGCTGGTGTCACTTCCTGAAACTCCCCCCACAAAGTTGGACCAGACGGGGCCTCCACCCCCTTGCGCTCTCCGACTATTGCCCCTAATCCAGCATCAAATATAGACAGAGATAGTATAGTTTTTATAGATATACCTCTGAGTTTTCCTTTTCCCATCCCCTGTCTGTCCCACGCGTCCACATATTATATAGATATAGATATGTGTGTGTGTATGTTTTTTATTATATATATTAGGATTATACGATAGTGATATTTTACATTATACATAGGTTAGGTTTAGCTTAAATTATGTATATAATATAAACAAAACTGTATATTCCTACTGAAGACTGCTTCCCATGTGTCCCTATGCTACAATAAAGATGAATTGCAAAACATATATAAATAGGCCACATGACATTATACATTTTCATCTGCTTTCACACAGCCCATGTTAGGGGAAGTGAAAGGGGGGGTCAAATAATAATGTCTAGATAATTGAGTGCAATTGCTATTTCTTCTAAAATAAACAGTGATCTAGAAGTGGAGTAAAATAACAAGTTTTCTCACATTTTATGAAGTATATGTTGGGAAGTTATTCAAAGCATTGAGATGGATTTTGCTCCTCCGCTCCCCAGTTTTTCTAAAAGGTACACCGACGGCACTTGTCAGATTCCCCCCTCTCCCCCTCATCATTTTTAAAAATCCCCTTACTACTTGATGTGCAGACTTTCTGTTAGGCATTGCTAAAGTCAGCATGTCAAATGTCTCCTTAAGTCTGTCATAAGAGCACATTTTCAACTTTGTTCTTGTCACTTTTTTATTTTAACTTTCAATCAGCAGTGCATAAAGCTGTGTGCTGCATAATTTCTAGTGATTGACTGAACCTACAAGGTGTTGAGAATGCTCAGTATACTTGGGAAAGACTCAATTTACAATGACTTAAATGGCAATAGCAAGTGCTTTGCATCACTGAGAATCAAAGAGTAATAGAAAATTAACTTACCTTATTTTTATCTCCATAAGTATGGCATGATGCTGTAATTTATTGTCCTTTTGGGTCCAAGAGAGGCTGTCCTCTCTGGCTGCTTGCCCACATTAGCACAGCACCAAATCTCCCAGAGGGGAAAATTTCTGGTGGGGAATCTTACAGCATACTGTGCATGTTGGTGCTTGGTTAAAAGTGTAATCAGCCATGCCATGTGGTATTTTTTTCTTAAGATTGTCAGGGCTCGAAATCCAGCACTGACAATTGTCAGGAGGGCAACCCTGACTGTCTGCAATGGCTAATCAAGGACCCGCAGGGTGAGGCGGTCCTGCAGTTAGGTGGGGCCCAAGACCTTTAGGGCTTTAAAGGTCAACATCAACACTTTGAATTGGGACCAGAAGACTATTGGCAAAAAGTACAGAGAGCAAAGTACTGGAGTAATGTGTTTCCTCAGCCTGTCCCAGTGAAGAGACAGGTTGCCACATTTTGCACCAGCTGCTGTCTGCAGACCAGCACCAAGGGTAGCCCACATAGACTAATGTAATGCAATCTAGTCTAGAGTCAATAAAAGTATGGACGATTGTGGCCAGATCAGAGTCTGAGACATACGGCCTAAGCTGACACACCAGATGTAACTGGTGAACTACCCTTTCACCACAGCCTCCATCTTGGACATCCAGGCAGAGCTGTGGATCCAGGAGCACCCCCACACTCCAGACCTGAGAAACCAAGGGAGGACGGACCACATCAATGATGGGGGCCATCACTCTCTTGGCTTTTCCCACAACCATCACCTCCATCTTGTCAGGATTTAATTTCAGCTGACTTGCCCTCGTCCAATCCCCCACAGCTGAAAAACAGCCGGTAAGCACCGAGACTGCCTGGTCTGGGTTAGGTGAAAATGAGAGAGATAGCTTGGTGTCATCAGCATATTGATGACACCTTCCCCAAAGGCTTCATATACACATTGAACAAGAGAGGGGATAGAATGGAACCCTGTGGAACCCCACACGTGAGTCCCCAGGGGGTGGGGGGAAGATGAAAACTCACCCAGCACCACAATTTGGATTCTCCAAGCCAGGAAAGAACAGAACCATTCAAGAACAGTCCCACTAATCCCTGCCCGGTCCTGTAGCCAAGTCATCAACAGCTCATGATTAACGGTATCAAATGCAGCCGAGAGATCTAACCAGATCAATAGGGTCGAATGACCCTGGTCCAACTCACAGGAAAGGTAGTCTTCCAAGGCTGCAAGTGCAGTCTCCATGCCATAACCCAGACAGAAGCCAGACTGCGAGAGCAAGAAAATTGACCTGATCCAAATGCTCCCGAATCTGCTGAGCCACCACCCATTCAATAGCCTTTCCTAAATAGGGAAGGCTAGAGATCGACCGATAGCCGTCCAATGATGGTTTCTTGAACAGGGGCTGCACCCTCACCTCCTTGAAGAACTCAGAACCCTGCCCTCCCCAAGGGAGATGTTGGCTATCCCCGCCAGCAATGGACCGAATGTCTCCTGGCTAGTCTTAACCAGACAGGATGGACATGCATCTAGTTCACAATAAGTGGCTCGAACACTCCCAAGAGCATCCCCTGCATCCAAGGGTGACACATCCTGAAACTCATCCCACAAAACAGGACAAGAAGAAACTTCTACTGCCTCTGCCTCACCCACTGCTAAAAACTGTTATGTCAAAGCTGCAGTGAATTTGAGCAATTTTATACGCAAAAAAGTCCACAAACAAATCGCAGAGAGCATTTGATGATTTCAAGTCCAGGCGGAGGGAGGCTGGTCTGACCAGCACCCTCACCACCCTGAACAACTCAGCTGGGGTGGGACTTAGTGGATGCAATGAGGACAGCAAAGAAAACCTTCTTTGTTGTCCATGCTGTAACGGCATTGGTACATAACCAGACTCTATGCTGCAATCGGTCAACTTCAGTACACGAGTGACGCTACCATCACTCTAACCGCTGCCCTTCCTGCTTCATTCGCTGAAGCTTCTCCATATACTACAGGGACCTACATTGTTGGTGGTTTCGGGAGTGGACGCTTGGGAGCCACACAGTCAATGGCCTCTGCCAACACAGAATTCCACATGGACACATGGCCATCGAGTGAGCAGCCATTGAGGTCAGAGGAAACATCTCCCTAGAGCTGTCTGGAACTTTCCTGGTTCCATAACCCAGTCCCCTTGCCCCCTTCCCACATTTGCCCTGCCATCCAATCAAAAGCTTGCCATCTGTTTTCACCAGCCATCAAAGCTTGCCATCACTCAACTGTCCCCTCCCATACCCTCATCCTACCAATTATGTCACTAAGGGTGATTTCAGACGTGACGAGCGGCAGCATTGACTCTGGGCCATGGGGTGGTTTGGACCACGGGCGGAGATGCAGGGGTGCACCAACAGATGTTTGCCCCTTTAACCCCAGCCATGGGGACCGTCGAACCACAGCCCAGGGTCAATGCTGCTGCCCATCACATCTGTTGGGCAACCCCCCCTTCCGGATGGGGCGGTGCTGCGCAATGCAGCATACGGCTGCACGACCCCACCCCCTGAGTTCCCCGGCCGCCCACCCTCCCTGAGACAGGCAGCCACAGCGGCTTGTCTGGCTGCTGTAGCTGCCCATCACATGCCGCCAGGAGTCCGGAATGTGGTGAAGGTAAGGTAACAGACATTACTTTTCCTTCACCACGTTCTGGATTCCCCCTAACCACGCTTCGTTCGCTGCCATGGTGCAGGAGAACAAAGCATGGTTAGGTTCACCGCGGGGGGTGGTTGACTGAGGTAAACATCTGGATGCGAGCAAACAGACGTTCACCTTCGTTCACCCCCCATCCCCCCGCGATTGACTGTGGTTGACTGAAGTAATTTCAGACAACATAATGCCTGAAATCACCCTAAGTTTCATTTCCAGAAGAAGCACAACTGTCCACCAACCCCCCATGTGCACAGCACTTTCTGAAGTTTTTCAAAGAACGACCCTGGTCCTTAGAACTTCAGACTTTGCACTTTCAGAACCAAATACTTTAATCTTCAACAAATTGTGAAGTCCAAGTTTTGGCCCTAAATGGAATTTTTTTAAGGTGTAAAGGGTGAGCCAGTTGATATAGGGTGTTTTCAGACCTGATGCTAACCCCAATTTAACCACACTTGAACATTTCTTATGCATGTTGCAGGGCTGTATTGGTGCCCTATGCAGCCGTGCAGCATGCATAAGAAATGTTCAAGTGTGGTTAAACTGTGGTTAGCGTCATGTCTGAAAACACCCATAGTATCTGGATTTTCAGACAGCATTTGATAAGGTCCCTCATGAAAGACAAACAGTCATGTGATAGAAGTCCCCTCCGCGATTGCCGCGGCGGGGGTTTGGCGGCGCCCCTTTCCCCTCCCAGCCAAAGGAGGCGAGAAAGGAGAGGCCGCTGTAGGGTGGGGCGGGGAGTCAGGCCTTGGTTGCCCTGGCAACCATGTTAGGAGCGCGCCCAGGACTCTCGCGAGAGTCAAAAGTCCCAGGCGCCATCTTAGGAATCCCCGCTCTCTGCCTCATTCAGCCAGGCGGGAGCGGGGAGTCAGGACGTGCTTCGAGGCAGCGCCATTTACCAGGCCGCTCTCCTCAAAGCGCACAGAATAAGGGTGAGCGGGGCGGGAGTGGAAGCTCTCCCCTCCCCATGGCCGGCAGAGGAGCCAGTTCCCCGAAGCGGGAACTACGTGGCTGCCGCGAGATGCGGCAAGGGTTTGAGTGGGGCTGGATTGCCTCCCCCCCTCCCCTGGCCTACAGGTTTTGTTGCCCCACGGAGTGGGGAACGGGTCGGGGTGGGTAGGTTTTGTTGCCCCACGGAGTGGGTTACGGGTCGGGGTGGGTTGGGGGATTAGCCCAGTGCCCCCCCCGGGGTTTCTCTCTCCTCCCCCCCCCCACAGCACCATAAAAGGGTACCACATCGGTCGGTGGGGAACGGGGCCGGGCGGGTAGGATTGCCGCGCCCCCCCCCCCCCAAGAAAGCAGAGGGGCCTCTTCCTGAGGCTGCAGGCCTGGATAGGCAGCCAGAGGGGTAAAAAGGGGCCTGATTGCCCCCCCAACACACAAGTTTTCTTCCCACAGAGTGGGAAAAGGGGTCAGGGGTTTTTTGGTTGGGGACCCCCCTAGTGCACTGGGGTTCCCCCCCCCAAAGCATTATGTGTTGCTGATCGGTGGGGGAAAAAGGGTTGGGACCAGGCAGGTGGGATCATCCCCCCACCCACTGGTTGGTACAAGGGGCCACAAGTTGGCCCCAAAAAATAAAAAAATAAAGTAGCCCCCTCCTCCCGCAGGCCTGCACCGAGGAGGCAGTTGGCACTGGTAGGCCCAAGCAGGCCTATACTAGACTTAGCCTTGTGGGGTCGGGGGACTTGGGTGGGCTGCCCCCCCTCTCCTTTCATAGTGTATTGAAACCCGGGGTCTGTGGGTGGTTCCCCCCTCCCCCCCCAGGGCAGCAAAGGGAGTAAGTCCCCTTTCCCCTCCCCCCCTTCAGGATAAAACAGGAAGCAAAGAAAACTCTCCCCATAGCATAAGGGATCACTACAGGACAGCCCAGAGGGATCTGCTTAGTGCCCGAGTGGGTGACTCAGCAGCGGCAGTGGGAGCAGCAGGGTGCTAAAATGCCCCCCCGCCACAAGGGCCAGAAGAAGGCCCAAGCAAAGAAGGTAAGTAAGCCTCCCCCCAAAAAGGCTAACCCTAAAAAACAGCAGCAAGGCGGGGCCTCGCAGGACGCAGTCCTCAGGGCCATGCAGGCCCAGTTGGAAGGATATCAGGCCCGCATAGAGGAATTGGAAGGGGGTCGCAGTGAGCCCCTGGGGCAACATGGTGGCGATGAAAGGGAAACCGGGCAACCGGTCCCGAGGGAAGAAGGGACAGGTGGCCTGCCCCCAGGCTACGAGGAGGGCCCACGCCGCACGGGAGGCGGGCGGCGTCGGGCTCTGCCTTCTCGTTTCAGGGACGAGGAACCGGGACCGAGCAGGCGAAGGGAAGAAGGCCCCCCCGACTATCAAGCTCAATTTGAGGCACTACGGGAAGGAATGCGGGTTTTGTCAGAAAGCATGGAGGCGGCACAGCGCGGACAGAGGGGACCAACGAGCCACATGGGTGGCCCAGGCCCCCGATGCGGACCCGAACCCGTTGAAGGTGAGCAAGGGGGGGATGGCTGGTGGGACGAAGAGGAGGAGGATCATTGGGGGGCAGGGCCCTTTAGAGGCCAAGGGGAGGGCTCCCCGGTGGGGCCAGGTGTCCACCATGAACTCGGGAGGAGTCAGCACTCAACTTGCCCTGAATTGAGTGGGCAAGCTGGGGGGAGGGCATCACGATGCCAAGCCGTGGTTTGTGGGCACTGCCCGAATCTGGGCTACAAATCAGCGGCCCGAGTGTGGGGGGCGGGGCAGTGCTGTCCGCAACAGACTGCACGGTGCTGTGGCCATCGGGAAGAGGCCCCCCCCCTGTCGGGGGGGCACGCAGACGTGTCCGCCCCACTAGGGGAGCATTTGCTCCAAGCTACCAAAGAGAAAATATGGAGTGGCGAATACATTGACATATTCGCCCTCCTCTTCAGCGACCCTATACCAGATCCGAATGATAGGGAAGAGAGGAAAGAAAAAGAGAAGTTTAAAAGGCCAAAGGCCGAACGCACCTGGTCCAACTGGACAGCTGCTTATACTATTTATATGGGGGTGACGCTGGCGAGGTTCCCAGAGCGAGGGCTGGAGATGATCAAATACTCGGACATTGTTCGCCGAGCGTTTGATACGGGAGGACCGGGCGCTTGGCTGCGCTACGATGAATCCTTCCGGCGTAGGGCGGCCAACAACCCGAGACTTCGTTGGGATCTTCATGCTCACGATATCTGGCTGGAGTGTATCAGCTGCTCCAGGTATGCCCCCCGATCAGATAGCGGCCACGTCCTCTCGCGTATGGGGGGCACACAGCAAGGCGAAGGTGGACAGAAAAACAGACCACGGCAGCCTTCAGGGGGGCCTACGTGTTGGGATTTCAATGATGGGGGCAGGTGTTTTCGGACCCAGTGTAAATTCAAACACGTGTGCACCCAATGTGCAGGTGACCATGCCGCATCAACGTGTAACAGATTCAGACAGTATGGAGCCAGGAGCAGGGGGCGAGGGGGTAACAGGCAGGCCACCGCCAGCCAAGGAAGTGCCAGTCAACCGGTGGGGAAGGGCGCCAACTCCGGTCCGGCATGAGGCACTATGGTTGGCGACCCGGGATTACCCTGACCGCGAAACCGCCGAGTACGTTGTAGAGGGTTTTAGGAGTGGCTTCAGGATCCCCACCCAAGGCCCCCGCTATCATCTCGGGGCAAAAAATTTGAAATCGGTGACTGGTAACGAACAATTAGTTCAACAAAAGATTGATAAAGAGGTAAAGGAAGGTAGGATTCAAGGCCCCTTCGAAGAATTGCCTATTCCCACACTCCGGATATCCCCCCTGGGCTTAGTGCCAAAAAAGGCCCCGGGGGAATATCGCATGATTCACCACTTGTCCCACCCTAAAGGGGAGTCGGTGAATGATGCAATCCCCCCGGAACTTTGCTCAGTAAGGTATGCATCATTTGACTCTGCAGTCGAAATGGTGCGTTCCTGTGGCAAGGGTGCCCTTCTCGCGAAATGCGACATCAAGTCGGCGTTCCGTCTCCTGCCAGTGCATCCCGAGGACTTTGAGCTCCTCGGCATGCAGTTCCAGGGACAATTTTACTTTGACAAGGCTATGCCCATGGGATGCTCCATCTCGTGCGCAGCCTTCGAAAAGTTCAGCACCATTTTGGAATGGATTGCGCGCCAGCGCGCAGGGCGGAGACTGATGACGCACTATCTGGATGATTTCCTCTTCGCGGGTAGGGCGGGGACAACTGAATGTGCATTAGGGATGCGCGCGTTCCAGAGAGTGGCCGCGGAACTGGGGGTACCGTTGGCCCCCGAAAAAACTGAAGGCCCAATGACCAAGTTGACATATCTGGGCATAGAGCTCGACACCGCGAGCTCTCTATCTAGATTGCCAGCCGACAAGCTCCAAACCCTCAAGGAATTGATAGCGACAACCAGGGCAGCCACCAAAATAACGATCAGGCAGCTGCAGTCCCTCATGGGTAGCCTTAATTTTGCCTGCCGAGTCATCGCACCAGGGAGAGCCTTCATGTCCCGATTGTATGCCCTTACGGGGAGCGACCGTCCCCCGCATCATCATGTCCGTGTGACAAGGGTGATGCGGGACGATTTGGCAACCTGGGAGGCTTTCCTCCAGGGCTACAATGGGGTGAGCTTTTGGCGGCAACGACTCCTTTTGGAGTCGGAGCTTCAAATACAATCTGACGCGGCAGGCGGCCACGGGTTTGGGGTGTACTTCAGGCGAAAGTGGTGTGCTGCCCCCTGGCCCGTGGAGTGGGAAGAACAGGGATTAACCCGTGACCTAACATTCCTGGAGTTCTTCCCCATAGTGGTGGCAGTAGAGTTATGGGAGGCGGAATTTTCCAACAGGCGGGTTCTCTTCTGGTGTGACAATATGGCGGTCGTTCACGTCATCAATAAGCTGTCGTCGAAATCGGAAAGGGTCATGCGGCTGGTCCGGCATTTTGTACTCAAATGCTTGCGGGCAAACATTTTGTTCGTGGCCAAGCACGTGCCCGGAATTGATAATGGCATAGCCGATGCCCTTTCTCGATTTCAGACAGACCGTTTTCGCCAACTCGCACCAGACGCCATGGAGAACCCAGAGCCGCTACCGAGGGACATGTGGAACCTTGGATTCTAGACCTAAATCAGGCAGTGCAGGGATCCCTCGCGCTCAGAACCAGGCGGGCGTACGAAACGGCTTTTGGAGAGTTCCAGGAATACAGGTCAGGGAAAGGTTGGGAACTAGGATTCCCCATCCCTGAGGGCCAGATGCTTCAATTTGCCCTCCAACTGAGGCAACGGGGCTTGGCGCCGGGTACGATCGGGGGAAAAATAGCTGCCATCTCTTTTATGAGCCGTCTAGCGGGCCACCCATCTCCCGATAACGGCTTTTTTATGAGCCGTCTTAGGGAGAGTTGGGCCCGTAGCGCCCCGCGAACACCGGACACGAGGGCCCCCATTACCCCTCAGCTCCTCACAAGGATCTGCCAGGCATTACATACCGTATGTCACTCGGACAGTGAGGCAGTTCTTTTTAGGGCCGCATTCCGCGTGGCGCTATTTGGGGCCTTCAGGATCGGCGAGATCGTCCCCCAATCCAGGAAAGATAGGTCGGGTGCGGCGCTGCAGATCCATGATGTGGGTTGGCAAGGTAACACCCTCTTGTTACATCTGAGGAAATCAAAGACGGATCAAAGGGCAAGAGGCAAGGTCGTGAGGCTGTGCCCTTCGGGCGACACCCTTACATGCCCCGTCGAAGCGATAAAACAGTATCTAACATCCCGCCCGAAAGCGGAGGGCCCGTTGTTCCTCCACAAGGATGGGACTCCGCTGACGCGATACCAGTTTGGGGCAGTCCTTAACATGTGCGTGAAGGAAGCAGGCCTAGACCCAGGTTATTACACGGCGCATTCTTTTCGCATAGGGGCGGCATCGGTGGCTGCGAGCATGGGTCTACCTGCAGAACGTATACAACATATAGGGAGATGGCGGTCTTCTGCTTACCGTTTTTATATAAGGGACACCGAGCCAAGAATGTCGGGGCATTTGGGCACCCGTCAGCAACCGTCTAACTATGATTTCTTTTCCAGACGCGGAACCCCCGCGGGGACGGAAGGTGGTGTGGATCGTCGGCCACAGCATCGTCCATTGGGCTGGAAAGATGGCCGCCCGAAGTGGATGGGGCACTCAGCTGGGCCTAGGCGATAGGGCAAATATAATTTGGCTGGGCCGACGCGGTATGCTGTGGGAGCAATTGCTCCCGGCGCTGTCTGCGGCGGCAGAGAAATTCCCGACACCGGTAATAATGGTAATCCATTTGGGAGAAAATAACCTGCCCAAGGTTACGGGGCTTTGGCTTACAAAGAGGGTGAAGGCAGATCTGCAAAAGGTGCAGGATCGGTTCCAGGGATGCACTCTGATTTGGTCAGAAATGTTGCAAAGGAGAGTCTGGGCTAATGCCCACCACCCGGGCAGAGTGGACCGGGCGAGAAAAAGGGCAAACTCGGAAATTGGTAACTGGCTGCAGCGAACAGGGGGGTTCGCAATTTCTCATGCGGAGATTAGCCATGATAAGGATGAGTTGTATCGGAGTGATGGGGTCCATCTATCGGATGCTGGATGTAGTATATATCTCGGGGTCCTGAAACGCAGCCTATATAAAATCCTCTCAAGTTGAATTTTGGCGGCGAACCAGCCAAGCAGAGCTGGCGGTTCTGGTGGCGGTAGGCTGAGTTCAGGCCAACGGTTAAAAGTTGAAACGGTTAGGATAGCATAGGGTAGCAACATCTCCTTAAGAGATGGGTATTGGCCAGACATAGCCGCTCAGTGCGGCCCACTGCATGGCCAGCCCAAGGGTGAGAGACGAGCGGCCGAACCTGCTGGGCGGACCATGCACCAAACAGGAGGTTACGGTGTCCTCTTCCTTGTTGTTTAAACCCCCCGCCTCGGTGGGCGAGGGGATAGGTGCGAACAACCCGCCCTCGCCCGGTTAAACCGGTAGTAGGGGTAGGGTGTAAGTTGGAAAAGTTGGTTAAGATAGGGCACAGGAGGATTCCCCTAGGGCTTAACCCGAAGACGGTAGAGGAGGGCACCAGGCAAACAGGACAATGCCTGGCACAATAGGGGAACCTCCTGTTGGGAAGGTTAACAGTTAGGGATAAGAGATTGAAAGGACCCCAGTTCAAAGGGGGAAGTGGGAGGGTTACCTCTTTCCCCTTTTTTGGGATAATTAATAAAGAGTGCGGCCGTTCAAACCCATATATTGTGTCCTCGTCTTCTTTGGAGGGGGGTGCGTCGACAAGGCAGTGTCCTATTGTGGATTGGTAACTGCTTAAAGGATAGGAAATTAAGAGGTAGGACTTAATGGTCAGTTTTCACAATGGAGAGAAGTAAATAGTGGAGTGTCCCAGAGATCTGCACTGGGACTGACATTTAATGTACTCATTATTGATCTAGAAGGGGGAGTAGGGAGTGAGGTGATCAAATCTGAAGATAACACAAACTTATTCAAGGTACTTAAAATGCAAGCAGACTGTGATGAATTGCAGGAGGATCTTGCAAGACAGGGTGATTGGGCATTTAAATGGCAGCTGAAACTTAATATGAACAAAGGGAAAAACTATCCAAACTTTATGTATACAATGCTGGGTCCTAAACTAGGAGTTACCACTCAAGAAAAGGACCTTGGAGTCATTGTGAACAATATATTGAAATCCTCAACTCCGTGCGGCAGCCATCAAAAAAGCAAACCATGTTAAGAATTATTCATAAGGAGATAGAGAATAGAACTGAAAACATCATAACGCCTCTACGTGTAAAACTATGGTGTGATCACTCTGTGAATATTGAGTGCGGTTCTGGCTGCTCCATCTAAAAAAAAAAAGAAGATATAATAGAAATAGAAGGAGTACAGAGAAATGAAACAGAAATGATAGGGGTATGGAACAGCTTCCCTATGAAGAGAAGTTAGGTTGGGGCTCTTTAGATAGAAGAGATGACCAAGGGTGAACTTGCATGTAAATCTGCTAAACTCTGATGTCTGTGAGCCCAGGAAGCTGTATAACTGGCCCCAGGTGATCGCTGGATCACTGTTGCATATGAGTGAGGCAATATGATTTCCAGCCCTTCTGTAAACTCTGCTCTGAAGTTTAGATTTATTTATTTATTTTTATTTCTCCCCCCCCCCTCCTTTTCTTTTCATCTGAGCAGTGGTTAAAGCAGGGCTGGAAATCAGAGTGCCACACATACACAATAATGATCCGGGGATCATCCATGGCTGATTATACAGATTCTGGGGCCCACAGAGTTTAGCAGAGTTATGTGTGAATTCACCCTAAGTGGATATGATAGAAGGTTACAAAACCATGAGTGTGAAACAAGTGAATAGGGAACAGTTATTTACACCCTCAAATGGTACAAGAACAGAGAGACACTCCAAGAAACTAACAGGTAGCAGATTTTAAATGAATAAAAGTGGTGGGGTTTTTTTTCACTTAACACAATCTTAAGTTGTGGAATTTATTTCCAGAAGATGTGGTCAAGGTCGGTAGTATAGCTAGTTTTAAAAAAGGACTGGACAAGTTTCTGGAGGATTGGTCCATTAGCAGTTATTAGTCACGGTGGTTTGGGGAATGTAATCTCTTACTGTCAGGAATTGGGAGTGAAAACCAGGGAATGGATCACCCTATTATGATCTGTTGGGTACTTCTTCCAAGTGACAGAGATGGGACATGTCGGAGACAGGTGCTGGACTCAATGGAGCATTGGTCTGGCCCAATATGGCACTTACCTTCCAAAGTTAGCATTGGCTTCCTATAACTTTCCAGGCACTTTTCAAGGTAGTGGTTTTGACCTTCAAAGCCCTAAATGGTCTGGGCCCCACATATCTGAAAGGTCATCTGTTCTTCCATGCCTCATTGTGACCCCTGGGATTGGCCAGGAGTGCTTCCCTGTGGGTATCTTCCATTAGCCTTGATCATACAACAAGAGCTCTTGCTGTCCTGTTGCTATGGAAGTCCCTTCCCCTGGAGGTTCATTTCAGCCTGGGCCTGGGCATCTTCCAGAGGTAGTGTAACCTGTTTGAAAAGGTGTTTGGTGGGTGGGGAGAGGGGATTGGAGTGGTTTTGGGGTAGGGGGATCGGGAGATGGTATTTGGGGGGTGGTTCTAGGGGTTGTTGGGTGGGGGTTGTATTAATGTTTTTATCAATCAATCAATCAATCCAATCAATCCAATCAATCAATCAAACTTTTATTTGTATCCCGCACCCCCTCACCTATGGCGACTCGAGGCAACTAACAAACAAAAGAGAAATACACAACCAACAATAGCACATAAATCAATATAATACAATAAATCAATCCTTCCATCTATATTACCCCTCCATATTCTACCCCTGCTGCCACCAGGGGAGAATCCATAAACTAACCTTACCCTCCCGCTGTCGGGTTTCAAAGGCGGTGGGGCAAAAGGAAAAGGAAGTTAGGGGAGCGGGGACGCGTTAGAGGCCATGCGGCTAAGCCGCGGCGTTCCCCGCCACCCCAGGAGGCCACACCCCCACGCAGTGCAGGGGCGGAGCTGGGAAGAGCGTTGCGACGCTCAGAACGCTTACAGGCCGGGCCGCAGCAAACAGAGGCGGCAAGCGCCGGGGAAACCCTGCGGGGGTCAGGCGCACCGCCGACAAGCAGCTCAGCTGGGAAATCGGGGGTGGGGTCGGAAATAACGCCAAGACGCTCGGAGCGGCTGCGCCACAGGGCGGGGCCCTCCACAGGGGTATTTAAGGAGGGCCAGTCTCACTAGGGCGATGCCGGTGAACAGCATAGCTGTGAGACTGGCCCCCAGCGTTGGAGTAAAGAGGAGTGTTGCTGAGAAGGAGACGGAGAGTGCGTGTTGGTGTATGCGTGAGGTGTGCGAGTGAGTACGAGTGTGGGAATATAATAGGGGAGGAGTAGGTATACGTGGGTGTGGGTGGTGTGTGTGAACTTGGAGAGCACTATCCTCCTCTGGGGCCCTGTGATAACCTTCCTGTCTGTGTGTGTGGGTATTTCGGTGTACCCCTGCCCGCGATTCCTGGAGCCTTCCCCCCACTCCCCTCACGACTCCTTTCACGTATAGTTACGATATTTCACCCCCTATTTGCACGTGTTTTTGTGTGGGTAGTGATAGTGGGGATAGGAGCTGTCATTACAGCCCCACGCCCGGTGGGGGCAATCCTCAGGGCCTTGCTGTTTCCCCCCCCCCCAATGATGACATAGGCCACGTCTCTCTTGCAGAGGTTTTGGGCCCTATACAAACCTGAGGGGTGTTTTCCATACAATTGAGGATTGCCCCACGAAGGCCTGGGTTATCGTACTGCTTATAGTAATCGGGCTGCGAGGTACCATCTCCCTCTTTCCATAACCCCCCTACCCTAACACCCGCTTTCACCGGGAGGGGGGAACCACCTCCAAACTACTACAATGAAAATACTCAATATACATATCCAATGAATCATATAATTTAACATAGTTCATTCCTTCAATATTCAGTCCCCAAAAGAAGAATAATCCCCAACAGCAAGGAGGAACCAAAACAACTATAATATTAATCACAAACATCACCCTTTCCTCATCACCTCCTGCTCTCATCAGGTGATGAATGTAACACACCACTTTTCCTCCCCACCTTAACAGCAACAAAAGTTATTCTAACAGCAATACATTATCCTGCAATATAATAAATACAGTCCCCCATATTAAAGGTACAGCACATAATACAAAAATATCATCCCCCCTCACTGAGCATCCAATAACTTCAATTCCCACCCCTCCCCAATTATTATGAAGCGGGGAGGAGAATCCTCCTCCTGCGCTTCAACTACTCCAAAAGGGAAAATCCCCTTACTCGCCAATTCCCACTTCCATACAGCATTCACGACAGAGAAGTTAGCTCCCTGTCCCAACCTGAGGGATCAACCAAAGGCCATGCCCCTTTGCCGCCGGCACGGCCACCGGCTGCGCCTCCATCTTGTATCTGTGGCCCAGAGGCCGCCCAACTCAGTCACCACCCCCTTGTCAAACAGGGAGCATTCCAGCTGCTCACTCAATCACCCTGGTTCAGTTGCTGTTTTGCCTCGGGGGCACTTCTCCATCTCCCCTCACACCAAGTCTCAAGAGCGGGGGCTGGGCATCAAAGATCTTGGTGACTTGTAAGCCACCCTGAGCCTCTGGGAATGGGGGGCATATACATTTAAATACATTTATTAAAAGATTTCCAAAGCTTATTCTGAAATTGCAAATTAAATCCACAAAGAGGAAAAGGCAGAATCCAATTCATCCCTAATCTATCCATTATGCCAACCTTTTAATTTGACTCAGTCTTATTTGTCATCTTTGGTCTTGTTGTCCATACAGCTGAGCACCTCTGAAGGAAATCTAGAGACTAAACTGATGCTATCCATGTTCACATTTAGAAAACTTTTCAAAGTCCAAGCATACAGGTTTTAATAAAGGATATAATGCACACTACACTAGTAAACCTGTTTAATGTGTCACAGTGGACATGTCCACAAAATATTTGATCAACAGCTGTTATATGTAAATAAAATGCAATGCTCATTTTTAAGGATGTAACGAGTTTTTTACTTTTCTGCTAATTTACTAGTTGGGAAGGAGTGTGCTGAATTTACAACTCTTACTGTGGAATGGCTATTACAGCCAACAAAGTGTTAGAAATATCTTCAAATAAAACATAGTACTATATGGGAGTACAATGTAGACTAGTAATGGAACTGAATAATAGAAAATCAATAAAACTATGATATCCCAGTGTACACCACACACACACACACCCTCAGGTACGAAAAATAAACTAATATATACCAGTGATGACCCTCTGTTTATTACAATCTCATCTGTTGTATAGCTAATCCCTTACGTTGATAACATAGCAAGATACAAAGTAACTTAGGTCAAATACTAAGCTGTTGTCTGATGGTATATCAGAGCAAATATATGATCATTCCATGATTAAAAAAAACTCTGGCTTACAAGAAGAGCTAAGGTTCTTGCAAATTCAATCATGCACTAAAAAGCATGGACATTGGAAGTTAAGGCTCCTGCCTTAGCAGTGAAGACATTGTACAGTCTTGCATATTGTGCTCATTTACAACTTGGGCTCCATGCACCCAAACTTTACCTTCATCTTTCAGTATCAATCCTCTTCCTCTGCTTGGGGCAGTAAAACTAAAGCTGGGGACAGGAGGGCGTGAACTGGCCCCTCACCCCCTCAGTTTCCTCTTTAAGAGAGAACTTAGGAGTCCTGGCTACTGCCCCTTCTCCCCCTCTAATCTACTTGGTCCCAACCCTTTAACAGAGAACTCGGGACTCCTGACTTCTAGCCTCTCCACCTTTCTCTAATCCAGTAGGCTGCACTCTCTTCACAAGTAACTCATTAGTCCTGGTTCCTAGCTTGTTCTCCTCCTCCCTGCTCAGTTCTCAACCTTGTAACAGACAACCCAGAAGTCCTGGGTCCAAGTAACCTCTCTATCCCCCACTCCCCTCACAGAGAACTCAAAAGCTCTTGGAGAAATACAACACTTACCTGTGTGTATGTGTGTGTCATATGGATCAGAAGTAAGGGTGTGTGTGGAAGTCAGATAATGGGGAAGGAGGCTATTGGGGCTCCAAGGATAGGGTGTAAGCTATAGTAAATGGCTAAATGATAGGACTGCTTCCCCTGGTATTGAATCAGTCTTCTTAATCAGTTATTTCACTCAGAACCTTGTTGTAACTACTACTAATTCCTCCTGTCATTCCACCCATTTACTTGATTCTGCACACTTTTTCCCCCCCCTATCATTCCAAACATTCTACTTACTACATACATGGTCAGTCTCAGGCATGTGCCACCTGTGCGGCTGCACATGGCCCCGCAGCCAGCTGGGCCCCCGCACTTGCCTGACTGGGTGGCAGGCTGCAGCCAGCTTCTCCCTCAATAAGTTATTCTGCCTCCCCTCCATGGCTCCAGTCCCCATCCCTCACCTGTCTCTGCCTCTTAGTAGCACTGCAGCAGCGGGACACTGGGACACCGATCGGACTGGGAAAGCGGTTTGTTTACAAATTCCTCCCCATGTGAGTGATCAGAAGGTATTTACCTTGTAAAGAAGGTTCTTCGAGAGCACTCCGAACATTCTCACAACTGGGTTGTGCATGCTTACCCTATTCAAATAGACCACATGATGGTCTCCAGAGTGCCTCTAGTATAAAAAGTACTCCCCCCCCCCCTTCAGAATGACAGTTCCTTCAAACTCTTTCTAGGAATATAAGAAAAAAAATCCATGTGAGGCTGGAAGGGTGGGTGTTGTGAGAATGTTCGGAGTCATCTCAAAGAACCTTCTGTTTACAAGGTCTCAACCTTGTGGGAATGAATATTAGGCAGGCACGCTCGCACTCCTGCTCACCATGGGTGCATGCACCACATCATTCACACGGGGCTCCCCCACCCATGAACATGCAGAAATCTGCATATTCATGGGTGGGAGAGGCCCATGTAAAAAGGGCCACATTCTCACAACTGCCTTACTTATATTACCTTAGGTAGGAATTTAGGATGTAAAGCAATATCTAGTCTATCTTGGAAAATGACTGCAAATATGGTTCTGAGATGATTATGACTGCTATTTCACTAGCTTTTCTTAATGAAGTTATTGCTAACCCGCACCACATAGCCAGTTCATTTGTCCCCCCATATAATCAATCCACACTACCCTGGGGGCACACATTAAATGGTTATGGGTCGGGGGCAGCATTAATTGATTATATGAGGCACAACTGAACTGGTTATAGTACATATATATAATATATATATATTATATATATATATGTCTTTTCATGGCATAATGTGCTTAATGGGCTAGCTGCATTTTGGGTGTCTTGTGTGTTTGATAGCAGCACCTCTGGCTGCACCAGTAACATCATGTACGTGCACAAGGCACAGGCGCCACCGGCAGCAAGAAGCAACAGGCCTTGGAGGCCAGGCAGGCTAAGCTCCCCCACTCCCCACAGTAAGGCAGTGGATGCAGTCAAGTTTCTGTGCCTGCCTCACTGCCTGACTGGTTGCCCCTGCAGTGGAATCACTTGTGGAGTGGTGGTAGAAGCTCAGCTGGGGAGGCGGGGGGGAAGCATTGGGAGGCCATGCATGTCTATGGCTGCTCATCAGGGTGGAGAATGGGAATCCTTCCTGTCCAGAGGGTGTAAAATTGTATGTAAATTTACACATTTGCATAATTGGGGCCTAATTATGCAAATTAGGCCCCACACCAAGACTTCACACATGGTCTCACAAACCCTGGGGCCAGCCCTGATTGCATCTGGCTCCTTCCTTATTATTTCACACCCTCTTGCCTTCCCTATGTGCTCCAAAAAATGCAGCTGTATTGTATTTCACAGTCACTTAACTGGATATTGGAATGACAATAGTATTTATTTAGAAATTGGCATTGCTGATGCCTCCATTCCTTTCAATGGCCATTCCATTTAATTTCAATACATACCCAACTTAAAGTTTAATTTAAACATTTCTCTTTGAGGGCAGTGGGGAAGAGGGATGGTTGAGATATTACTTTCCTGTCCCATTCTCCCCAATCAACATTAAAGAATAGAGGTAATGGAGGGAGTGAGGGGACAACTCACGTCATCCTGTCCCCAGCTTCAGTGTTGCACACAACCTGCAAAGAGGAAGAGGATTGGGGCTGAAAGATGAAGGCAAAGTGTGGGTGCATGGAACCTAAGTTGTAACTGAGCACAATATGTGAGACTGTACAATGTCTTTTGGGAGCCTTAACTTGCAATGTCCATGATTTTTAGGAATGGGCAAACGCAACGTTTGGACTTTCGGAATTCTGACCGAATTCAAATAGTTCAGTTGACCGAAACGAACTCGATTTTTGAACCGAACCGAATTTCCGAACTCAGTTCTGTTTGCCCATTCCTAATGTTTTTAAGTACAAGATAATAATCATAATAATAAGATCTTTATTGAGTGGCCATTTGGCATTTGAAAAAATAAATAATAAAATACAGGATACCTAATAAAGAATACATTATCAACAGCCAAATTATATACCATAAAATACACAAATTACTTACTAAATATAATAAGTATAGAATAAAGAATAAAATAAAATAATAAAATAAAATATCAAACCTCACAACACATATCAAGGGAGGAAAATATCCAGGACAATCTGCAGGGTCACATATATAATTGCATTCCTGAGAATTAAAACTATTTTCTAACAAATGGAAAACAGAAACTATCACCCTCAGCGTAACATCCATGCAATAATCAGAAAATAGTCTTATAATATAATAATCCCAGGGCCTGCCAGGGCAAGAATTAATCTCATGGTATAAAAATCTCTGGCGTGCATCAGCATACAAAGGGCAATCTAAGACAGTATGTTTTAAAGAGTCAATATGGGACAGGCTACATTTACAATAGCGCTCAGCCAGAGAAATTCCACAATATCTACCTTCGGTAACCGCTGACGGAAAGTGGTTCACTCTAGCGAGGAAAAACAGCTTCCTCTTTAGAGGTCAAAGACCACAGTCCAGGTATGACCTCGGGCGATCTACCTCTTCAGACAGCAGATTATAGTGGCATGAAGCCCTACATTCCGCTAGTAATATCCTCCTCTCTTGGCAGCCAACATCTTTCAGCCTCTGGGCTACCAACTTCCTTGAAGTATGGAATCCCAGAGGGATAAGGACCTCCAGTGAGAATCCTAAATGGTTCAGTTTCTGTACGACTATTGTGACCCATCTACTGGTCATCCCATCTAGAATCGGCAGCTTGGTTAAAGAACAGCCTCAGCCAAAAATTCAGGGCTCCCTTCCATCCTGTTGTAGAGGAATTAGACCACATTCCACATAAAGAACCATTTTATTAATCCCCGGAGGGGAAGAGAGTAGAGCATGGAGAAACCCTGCCTGAATGCTTTCCAGATTCTTAAGTCTATCCAGGGCTCAGAGATGAGCACCATAGAATAGCTGGGGAATGCATTTGTGTGTGAAAACTTTAATTGCAAGTGTTATCAACCTCCCTCCCCGGGACCGAAAAAAAGATAGCATGACTTTATTTAATTTCCTTTCAATGGCAAATGAAGACTGCATGGTCCATCCCCCACAAGGAGGCCCAGATATTTATAGGCCCTAACTTGTTCCATCTCCTCTTTTCCAGTAAACGACCTATGTCTTTCTTTTTTACGCGAGAAGACAACCACTTTGGTCTTAGAATAATTAATCTCAACTGGGCTTTCTTGGCAATATTTTCCAAACAACCCCAGGGAACGGCATAAGCCAATTTGTGTACAAGAGAGAAGCATGGTATCATATGCATATAGCAGACAAGAGATGTGGGAGTCACTAATCTTGGGGGGGATGGCTCATCTCAAGTGGAAATTCCTTAATCAAATCATTCAAATACAAATTAAAATGGGTGGGGGCCAGAATACACCCCTGTCTGACCCCCCTCTGTTTTTATTCTACTAGATAAAGCCCCCAGATCAGTCAGTCTGACTCTAATATAGGTGCCCTTATGTAATTCCATTAACAAATGGAGCAGTCTCCCTTTGATATTTAGTGCATGCAGTTTTTGCCAGATGCGCTCTCTGGGTACCAGATCATGTTATGGATAGGGAAGGGTACAAGGGTAGTGGATCTGGCCGGACTGCTAACCCAATTCCTAAGACTCCCACGAGCTCTCGTGGGGGAAACTCCGCAGTGTAAGAAAGGACACCCCTCAGGTTATTATAGGCTCGCTGGCTCCCAAGAGAGATGCGGCCTATTTCATCATAGGGGGGGAGACGACGACGCCCTGAGTTACGCCCCCACTCGAGCGTGCTAGCTGCAAAAGCAGCCCCTAGCCCCACCACGTTTTTATCCACACAGACCTGTGTCCCCAACCAAACAGGGGAGGGGTGAAAGGACAGTGCAGGGAGGTAGGGATACCAAGGGGGAATTTCCCGGGCAGGAAGGGAAAGGATGAGGCTATACACACAATTCACGGGGGAAGGGTAGTCGGGGCCCAGGGACGGGTTAACGGGTTAACAGTGCACACACCCCTCCTGCTACCCGCACACACACCCCGCTCCCAAGTATCACTGTGCCACGCCCCCACCTCACCACACTCACCACGACCACTCTCACTCTCCACAATCGCTCCGCTCTCACACACCACTCTTGTTCGTCGCAATACTCACCTGTAGGTACAATCGCAAGGGGCCAGTCTCTAAGCTTCGCAGTTCACCGGCGCCGGTCTGTTGCCTCTGCCCCTCCTTAAGTATGCAAGCCCTGGCCCCCGCCTTCTCTTGCAGGCGTGCTGAGTGTCACGGCACTTCTGCTGGCCCCTCCCCCACGTTCCCCGCTGGGCTGTCCCTTCCTACTGCTGCTTGCGGCGGCGGGGGAATCCCTGGCCTCTGCTTCTGCCTCCACTGCTGCCATGCGTTCAGTCTACCACTGCGCAGGCTACCCTGGGTCATTTGGCCGCTACGCCCCCATCCTCGCCCCCGGGTGAGTCTTTTCCTTACAAATCAAATGGAGATCGAGGATTGACAAAAGTCAGGTAAAGTGACTTCCCCGGACAGGCATATTTTTGTATCAGGAAAGAGAGAAGAAAGCAATGATCGATAGTAGATCTCCCTGCTCTGAATCCGATTTGCTCGTCAACCAGAATAGCCTGGGACTCTAACCATCAATTGAGTTTTTGGAGGAGAAGCTTTGCATGCAGTTTACCTATTATACTTAATAAGCTAATTGGCCTAAACTTCTTAAGATCATCACATGGTCCCTTTTTCAAGATGGTAACCACAATCCCCCCCCCCTCCCCCAAAATCTTCTGGTATATTTCCAGAGTTATTTATGACAGTGAGAAAGGCTGCTAACATAGGGGCCCACCAATCTAAATTGCACTTGAGAAATTCCGGAGGAAGGAAATCCGTCCCAGGAGCCGTACCCATCCTGAGAGGAAATCAACTCCCTGACTTCCTCAGGAGAAACTGGTTGCCACTCCGGGGCCATAGGCAACAAGGTCAATGGAACCCCTACCTCATATGGAGGATCATAAAGTGATGCAAAATGCACTTCCCAGGCTTTAGTTGTTACTTGGGAACGTCCACAGGTGGCTTCCTTACCAATGCCCCTGACCAGTCTCCAAAACTTCTGGGTATTTAGATTCTTGGCAGCTTTTTCAATCTGCTCCCAGGCCTGTCTAAAATGTAGCTCTCTCTTTACCCTCAGGAGTTTCCTATACCTCCTCCTTTCATCCATCAACTCTTCCCTCAAGGAGTCAGAATTAAGTACCCTAACCCGCCGATAAACTCGGTGAAGTAGAGATCGAGCCCGGTGACAATTATTGTCAAACCACGAAGGTTCCTGGGCCCCTTTAAACTGTGAGGTAGACATACTAGTAGTTGCTAGGAGAGGGCGCAAACAATCCATTAGTTTCCAATAGTGATCCAAAATAATAGACAGGGAGGAGTTTTCAAGAAAGAACTCCCTAAATTGCCTCCCACTGGGAGACTGGAGCGCTGCCGTCAGGGAAAGACTCAAGGCATCTCCCAATTTCCTCCTAATTAAGCCATAGCCCAAATTGGGTGTATTTTATATTGGCAGGTTAGCACTACCCTGGTTTAAAATAAGGACCAAGGGCATATGATCGCTTGCCAGCCAGAAGCCCACAAAGAAATCCTCCATCAATGGGATAATTGAGGGTGAGACTGAAATATAATCAATAACACTACTACCTCCTTTAGAGATGTGAGTGAATTCTCCCAGGCAATCATTCCAACCACGTCCATTCAAAACATAAAGGTCCAAATCTGACAACAATTTAGCAAAGAGTGCCCCTTTCCCATATATCCCCAAATCCTTAGAGCATCTTGTCACAAGGAGCGAGGGGTCCTCCTCCTACCAAACAGGCCCAAGATAATTAAGAACCTGAGCCCGGGCACCCAGCCGGGCATTAAAATTGCTTGCCAAAAGAAGGCTGGCGTATATAACCTCCAACGTATGCCTCAAGGAATGTAGTCACTTCCAACCACATGCTCTCCTGATAGCTAGGTACATTTGACAGGGGAACGTAAACAGAAACGACCAGCAACCAGCGGTCTGGGAACTTCAGTAGACACCCGCATGTGTGAGACATTAGACAAGGAAGAGGGACCAGGTCTGGCTTCAGGGTAATGTTAACCAGACAAGCCAGCCCCCTCCCCCAGTTGGTCTACCCATAATAGAAGCCTTAGTAGCCACCTGCCAAATGACCTCATAGCCCTGTAGGCTGGACTTATCCAATGCCCAGGTTTCCTGTATTAATATGATGTCAAACTTTCCTAAAAAAGGGAAGTAGCCAGGATCCTGCACCCTTGACTTCCAACCGGCCACATTTCAAGAAAGAATTTACAAGGCCTTGCCTTGGAAAGTCAATCAGTTTTAGGTTTGATCACAGCCTCTAAATTACTATTAATATTGGACCCTGGTGGGGGGCTGATACAAGACTCAACCACCACGGAGTCCCCCACATGATCCTCTCTCCCCTCTTCTACTGAGCCTGCAGCTTCCTGTGGGAAATGGATACTGCAATCCAGGGGTCGAGGCCCATATCCTGGCCAATACACAACCCCATGGAATGGGCCTTCCTAACCTCAGCACTCCCCAGGTTACAGGCCGTTGCCTCTCCCGGGGCTCTGATCACATTTTCTAGCTGAGGGGCACTTCGAAACTGAACTGGACCTAATTCCTGGTCCTCCAGTGCCTGACATGTAATCCAATTATTAGTAGTCCTAACTGGGCAGGTAGTACCTGGGTTGGCTATGGAGACTTGCCCTGGCTCCAACTCACCATCTACACATTTAGTAACCTCGGGACCCCCAGAGGCGGATTGTGCAATTGTAACACTTCCAAGGGGCAGTTTATCTTAAAGGCCCTCAAGGCTCCCTCCTTACTTCTATCCCCAGCCTCTGGGGTCATCCCCTCCTCCTGCCCTCCAAGAGTCTCAATATTAACTAGTAATTCCCCATTCCCAGGACCAATTTTGCACCCTACTTGTGCACCCTACTTGTGCACCTCAGTCTCAATCTCCATATCCAGGGAATTATCCCCCTTTTCTTCCATCCCCAACAAACCCCCCATTTTATCCTTTAAGCTGCCAATTGGAGGGCGAACCTCCTCCAGCTGGACCAGGACATTTCCCTCAATGGCTGACCCACCTAATTCCTGAACTTGGGGTACTAATTGGGCAATCCCCACCTTTTCCTTTAGTTTAAGATCGCAAATTTGCAACTTATTGTGAACAATTTTTTTTGCAACACACACCCTCTTCGCGGCCAATACATAAGCAGCCCTAATAAGACATTCAACCATGTCCTTGCTCCTTTGCCTCCCCCACACCCAAAGCATCCCTGTCCTTTCTCTCTTTCCCACCTGCCCATGCTTCCTTGCCCCCTGCCCTCACTCCCTTTCCACCGCACATCCAATAGGGATTGGCGAACGCGGTTCAGATGTTTGGAGTTCAGACCGAACTCAGTCTGTTCGGACATCTGAACCGAACTCGAATTACCGAACAGTTCGGTCGTGTTCGGATTAGTTCGGATGAATTTGGGGGCAGGGAAAACATCTTTTCAGGACACCAAAAAATAGGTTTAGGTTTCAGTTTCGCTGTTTTTGACTGTTCGGCCAAGTTCAGCCAACCGGAACTCAGCTGAACCGAACCATTGAACCCAAACTCAGGTTTCGAACCGAACGACTGAACATCCGAACTGCATTCTGTTCACCTATCCCTAACATCCAAAGTGCCCTTACCCCCTGCCCGTGCTCTTCTCCCCCCTCCCTCTGTCCCAAGCAGTCACCATACAAGAGGAGGAGCTGTTGCTGCTGCCAGGATAAATTTAAAAGTGCCTGTGGTGCATGTTCCCTAGTAGTGTGGCATCTTGGGAAGTGTAATCCCAGGATGGCACACTACTAGGAAACATGGCAGTGGCTTCACAAAGAGATTGCACTTAGAAAATGATCCTGGAGGTGGCGAGTAGGAGCACCGGCAGCAGAGGTAGTGCCACAACAGCATCGGCATGAGTGGGGGCCCGTTGTACCTTCCCCCTGCCTGCTGTGGAGGGGGGAGGTTAGCACAGGCAGCAACAGCAGTGGCAGCAGGGATGGGGGAAGGGAGCAGATTCCAGTCCTGGCTGGTCTCTCAGTCCGCAGACTGAGGTAGTGGCGGCGATGATCTGGGGGCAAAGTAGGCAGCAGAAAGAGTGGCAGCAAGGGGGAGGAGGAAGGGGTACTGGGGAAGCTGTCCTCTCCAGTGCACCAAAGACCCCAGGCACAATTGCACCAAGCCCTGCTCAGGGAAGGGGGAAAATTGGAGAAGAGGTGGCAAGCAGCACTCCTCTTCAATGCAGTCCCACCCCTCTCCTTATACTAACATGGTTTTTTTTACAACCCTGTACACTTAAAACTACTAACCGATTTACAAATAAAACTGCAAAGGTATCCCCTGGCAGCCTCCTTTCATTTTGTAAAAGACTAATTCCTCCTCCCCACCAACACTCAACCCCTCTACCCTGCCCAGATTGAGACGGACTGACTAAATGAAAAATGAAAAATCAGGCTTGAAAGTGCAGTTTTCAAACTGCAATATCGCAGCTGTTATCCAATGACTTCAGCTGAATGTTTCACAGCATGAACTGTTTTTCCCCCAGTGCTACTCCCCAACAGATTTCACAATCCTAACTTTGATAATGTCTGGTTTAGAACAAATAGAATGTTGGGGCTTTATAATGTAGTACACAGCACAACTTCATTTTTAGAGCACTCCTGTGTTCTAATAATCAAGCTGTTTTTTTGTTTTTTTACCTTTTCCACAAGTTGGATGTCTTTTGGGTCCCTGAATGCCAATGACTTGTGGCCTTGATCCTTTTGCCAGATCTTTTAATACTTCTGTTTTTGCCTCACAGCAGACTTTTGCATACCTATGTGCATCAGCTGAACTGACATGATCAATGCAGAGTGTAAGAACTGTCTCCCTATCTAGCTTTTTTGGAAAACTTTTGATCCTCGGGTAAACAGTTTGATGCATCAGAAAAATTCTGACTCCAGCGAGGCTGGGAAAAAATTGGCAGAGCACATGAAGTTCGATGGACTTCTCCTTGGTCTTGTGGTGATTGGGGGTGATGAAGGTCATCTGGGACATGAGAAGCCATGGGATTGAGATCAAGATTGAGGTGGGCTGAAACAGAGACAAAATCAGGAAGGGGAGTATGGCTACAGAGGGGAACAAAGAAGCAGGAACGAAGCAAAGGGGTGCCGAAGAGCAAGGAGCAAAGCTGAAGGAAGGCTGGAGGAGCAGGAAGCAAGGAGTAGGTGCAAGATCAGAGTAGGGTGGGAGGGCAGGAACAAGGAGTGTGAATGTGGTGTTCTATCCAGCTTCCTGGGGCTACCAAACAACCTTTTATGCTGGCTTGCAGCCAACCAGTAAGCTGGGAGGCATTGCAAGTACTGGGACACACAGGAGGTGAGAGGTGGCTAGAGCAGAATGGAGAGGTGTCATGGGGTGAGCCCAAGGCAGGCTGAGGGTCACTGCCCCCAGAAACAAGAACCTGACAGGTCTATGCAAAGAATGTGAAGCAGCATGATAGTTTTAATTTTTATAATGTGTGTTTCAGCTGTTCAATTTTTATACTGGTTTGACCTGAATAAATATTTGCTTTATTGATATTCTGTGAATTATGAGGTGCAGCACAATAGACTCATCATTCATAAAATATCAATAGCCTCCAAATTTCTCCAGTCCAGCCAAATGTCAATTTGCATTCTGACTTGCTAAACAAATGTTACCTGGGGTTTATCGATGTTTTGTAAGTGATGAGACACCAAGTACAATGTAGTAATCGGTCACAAATTATAAACAAATATATTCAGCACAGCATATTGGAGTAAGAAAGCTATTATAGACTAGAACTAGTAAAAAGTAAAACTTCTCTATCGGGGTGGGCAAAGTACCCAACCCCGAAAGTTGAGGACTAAAATTTGCATATGGCTGAGAACTAAAGACACATGCATGCCCATTTAGAGCATCTCCCAGGCTATGTCTCCCATGCTTCCTGACTGGCTGGTGACGTTGGTGCGCTGCAGTTCAAGCTGCTGAGATTCTGAGTAGAAGTTACAATATTAGAGCTGAAACAGCTAAGTGCATCTGCTACCTAGGGATAATACCCACATTTTTTTAGTAGTCTGTCGGGTGTCCGATCAGTACCCAAGTACAGAGCTGGGCACCTGATAACAAAAAAATACCAGGTATTGCCATTACCAATTTACTACCTTAATGATGGATAAATGGTAAATTAGTACCAGAACTTGAAAAATTGGTACCAGAATTTGGAAAAATGCTACTACCAGGAGAAAAAATGGTAAACCAGTAACTTGGGTAGCCCACTGAGTACCAATTAGTGCATGATGATACCGGGTTGAGCAATGAAATTCTGACATGTATACATATTTTTTATGAGCACTCATTCCACCTGTATTTGCAATTCAGCTGCAAAGACTCATGCAGCAAAACCATAAAATGTATCTGTAAGATGCCAAACTTCTAGCATGGTGTATATTGCATTCACTTTTACTTACTGCCAGAGTTGTAACCAGGATACTCTTCAGGAGGGGAAGGGGAACAGCAGAAATTCCTCCTTCTTGGTCATTAGGGATGGGCGAACGCGGTTCGGAAGTTCGGTGTTCGGCCAGAACTCAGCCTGTTCGGATGACCGAACATGAACATGAACATGAACATGAACATGAACACGAACAAGAACACACCGAACTGAACCGAACACCAAACGCCAAAATGGCCGAACACTTTGGTCAGTTCGGATCACGTTCGGTTGAGTTCGGGTGGCTAAAACATGGTCTACTGACAGGTCTCTGGAAGGCCAAATGTAACAGGGTGGGGGAAGTCATCTGACTCAGCTAGGAGCAGACTTCCAGGCACCAGGGGTGGAGGGGGGATAGTGGCTTGGAGTAGCAGCCAGTCTGCAGAATCACCATCCCTATTCGCCTCAGACCACTGGCTTGGGAGTCTGCGATTGGCCACGGGTTAGGCTGCATGGAGCCAATGGGGCTTGCGGTGAGGTGGGCACAGCAAAAAACAAAACTGTCAACCTCCCCCCTTCCCAACACTTTCTGAGCTAGTCACTGTTCCTGAACAGCAGGCATTTCAGAAGGCTCCCTTGCTCCCAGCATTTTCCAGCTTCCAAATCCATTACCATCCTCCTCCTATTTCGCCCATCCAACCCATCTACCTTCATGTTCTCATTTATTTAGCTTAGCTTAGATAGATTTAGTTGTTATTTTTTGTTTTTATCCTTCCCTGTGTTCAATCTTCCTCCCTCCCTCCCCCCTCCATTGTTGAATCCTTTCCCTATATATTCCATCCCTGATACCCTTCCCTTCCCCTGTTTTTTAATTCATTTAGAGTAGGATTATTATTAGATTGATTTAGGTTTCATTTCAGTTTTCTACCCCTCCTTGTGCTTTTTGTGATTACCCCCCAACCCCCATCCCATAGATAGATAGATAGATAGATAGATAGATAGATTAGATTTTAGGTTTGAGATAATAGGAGACTTAGTTTACTGATAGAGATAGCGTTAGGATAGATAATAGGAGACTTAGTTTACTGATAGTTCATAGCATTTAGAATAGTTAATTATTAGTTAATAGTAGTTATATTTAGTGTAGATATAGATATATATAATAGATTGAAAAAATAATTATTTGTTTATATATATACACACCCACCCACACCCACATACATACACACACACACACACACACACACACACACACACACACATATATATATATATATATATATATATATATATATATATATATATATAAAATATAATTATATATATATATAATTAAAAACATTATTTTTGCTTGAGAAATGGAGAAGGGAAGGAGAGGCCAATCTGCTGCCCATAGGGGAGGCAATGGGGCACGTGCCAGAGGCAGGCGGGGCCGTGCACGGGGAGCAGCAGCATCAGCAGTAGCCAGAGGCAGAGCGCATCCCCCCCAAAAAAAAATCAGCAGGCCTGCTTTAGGGCAACAGACTGCTCTGCATCGCCTCCTGGCAGTGCCCTCCACTGACACACAGGGCACTGGAAGGCCTTCAGGATAAGAGGCTCCGGCTGCATCTGCCTCTGCTGCGGGTGGTGCTGGAGCAGGTGCTGGGGCTGCTTCTACTGATGTTCCTCCAGGGCCACCAATGTCCCCCACAGTCAAGGCAATCCCCAGCAGTCCAGAACTGGTGGATCCCACACCAGCTGCTAGAGGCAGGGCCCGATCCCCGGGCAAAGCCAGCACTAGGGAGAGAAGCAGCAGCAGCAGAAGCAGCAGCACTAGCAGCTACAGAGGGGAGCACAGGGAGCATGCCAGTGGCATGGTGGGCATGGGCAATGTAACCTCTGGGTACCAGTACTCCCCTTTACGGGACATCACCATGATCACCGGGGACAGTGAGGAAGAGGCAGTCAGTGGCACTAGTGCTGCAGAGGAGATCTCTGTACACGAGGTGATCTCTGACCCTCCCAGAGCTGCATCACCAGTGCCACAAAGTCCTCCCCCTCCCAGCAGCGCTGGCAGCAATGCGTCTGCCAGGGCAGGCAAGAAGGCAGGAGGGGAAAAAAAAATCCTCTGTCTGGGATCATTTTAAGCCGGTACAGGCAGACGATCCCAGAGAGGTGCAGTGCACATTGTGCAAAAAGGTGGTGAAGCGTGGGCAGGTGCTTGCCAACCTTGGCACAACCGCAATGACCAGGCACCTCAAGGCATGCCACAGTGCTCTGTTGCTGAGTGGGAAAGCAGGGGAAGTAGATTCCAGTGGTTTCCCGACTCCAGCAGCCAGTCTCCCAGATCAGGGCCAGCATCCTGCACCAACTGCTGCTGCCTCAACCAGCAGGATCAGTATGGGGGAAGAACAACACCAGGAGCCTCCCCAGCAGTGTCGTCAGTCAGCCATGGAGGAGATGGGGTGGAGGGATGTGTTGAGCCTCCCCAGCAGTGTCGTCAGTCAACCATGGAGGAGATGGGGTGGGGGGATGTGTCGAGGCCATCGGCAGGGCGCCATGGCACAGGCTTCCAGGACAAAGGCAAGCGCCTGGTGGCCGAGATGATTGCCATGGATGGCCAGCCCTTGTCCATTGTGGAGTACAAGGGCTTCCAGTGGCTGATTGGGTTCCTGGCCCCCAACTTTAAGCTGCCTTCCCACTCTGCCCTAAGTCAGACTGTGTTCCCACAGCTATACAGGGCTTTGAAGGAGCGGGTGAGGGAGCAGTTGCAGGGGCTTGGGGGGCAACGGTCCACTTTACAACAGACCTGTGGTCCACCAGAAACGCACAGCACGCGTGGCAGTGACGGCACACTGGTGGCAGGATGCAGAGGCAGCACTTGGCAGTGGCAGGAGGGGACCTGAAGCAGGGTATAGGTGGGCCCTGCTTCAGGCCCAAGTTATGGACAGCTCCCACACTGCAAGGAAACTAGAGGCAGCCCTGGACACCATGGTGAGGGAGTGGCTCACGCCAGGTGCGGCCTTCACCAAGGGGTGTGTGGTCATGGACAACGTGTCCAGTATCCTTAAGGCAGTCCATGATGGGGGGTTCACGAGCATCCCTTGCGCCACACACACCCTCCACCTGGTGGTGAAGGATGCTCTGGGCTGGGTGATAAGGGGATTGGGCCAGAAACCCTTAGCTCCGTGGTTGAACGGGGGAGGAAGCTGGTGGGCTTCTTCAACCGGAGCATGAAGGGCAGCGAGCTCCTCCGGGAGAAGCAGGACGAGCAAGGGTCCCTGGTGCACACCCTTATCCAGAATGTCTCCACCTGGTGGAACTCCACCTTCCTGATACTTGAGCGGCTTCTTGAACAGAAAGTCGCGCTGCATCAGATGGAACTGGAGACTGACATCGAGTCACCTCCAGGGTACAACAGGGAGGAATGGGAGATTATTTACCAAACTGTCTTTGTCCTGAGACCATTCCTGGGCATTACAGAGACATTGAGCAGCTCCACTGCCACTCTCAGTAAGCTGACCCCGCCGCTGGTGCATAGTCTCCACAGCAGCCTAGATGAGATTCTGGGGGCGGGGGAGCGGAATCGTGGCCCTCTGGGCAGGAGAATGTGCACTGAGGCTATAGACCTAGCTTGGAAGTTGAAGGCGGGCCTGAGCGCATGCTTTGAAACATCCTGCGCTGGGATGAATATGTCCTGGCAACCATGCTGGACCCCAGGATCAAGGGCAGCATGGCATGCAAGATACCGGTCTATGGCCTCCGGAAGGGTACGCTGGTCCAGAAGGTCAGGCAGGCAGAGCGGGCCATGCAACCGGATGCCCCTGGGGATGGTGGGAGTGGGAGCAGTGATCCCTTCCTGCCATCTGGGTCTATCCCTGCCTCCAGCCCTAGGTGTAGCAGCAGAACCAGCAGCAGCAGCAGGACGCCTACTACCAGCAGCTCTTCCTCTGTTCAATCCACTCCAGGGAGCATGGGGCTCAGGGCCAGCACAAAAGGGCAAGCAACATGGCTGAGGGCAGTGGGGCAGGTGGTGACCACCCAGAGATATGAGAGGGAGTATGATGGCACCTGAGCAGCAGTGGAGACCTATCTGGAGGAGGAGCCATGCATAGATCCCGGCAGCGATCCCTTGGCCTACTGGGCCAGCAAGGCCAACGTGTGGCCGGCCCTGTCCAAAGTGGCCAAGGGTATCCTGTCCT
>QEPC01007812.1:2554517-2567812 GCA_003113815.1 Sphenodon punctatus
CTGTCCCCTCTCCTTGTCTCCCCCTCCTTGTCTTTTAGATTGTAAGCCACAGGCAGGGACCGCATCTGATTGTATGTTCTGTACAGCGCCAGGTTACTACTGGCGCTTTATAAATGTTTAATAATAATAATAATAATAATAATAATAATGCTGTTGCCAGCACTATATGGCCAGAGAGAGAGAGAGACATAGAGGGTCCCAGCTAGAATGAGGGAGATGGGGGTTGGAGGGGTAGGGGTAGGTATATCTGGATTTCTGGCTGCCACCTGCCAGAACTAGGAAGAACTCCCATCTGTGCTCATGCGCCCATTAATGTCCATTGCCTGCATCCAGTACACAGCAAGCCTACCGTAATGAGATGGAATATAATTCACAACATATAATAATATCATGTGTACCTGCCTGCCTGTGTGTGACCCTGTACCTGCTGCCCTGCTACCACCTATCACCTGATCAAATGACGTGTGCCCCATAGGCTTTGGGCTGTCATTCCACTATCCCTGATTCAGTCATGCCCACCCTCCCAGGGACCATCAATGAGATTATGGGACCATAATGCCACTCACTGGGGGCTGCATTTCGTTCCATTGCATCCAGAAGCCCAGTGCCCGCACGCCAGCCTGCCCTCCCTCACCAAAAACCTACTCCTCTGCACCCACCCATGGCTGCCTGCTGAAGCTGGCTGCTGAAACTAAAAGCCTCTCCGACCACCAGCTCCCACCGCCTGCTACCAAGGAGCGTGTCTCTCTTTCTCTCTGGCACACCTACCCACACAAACACAAGCCCTGCACCTCTGGGGGGGATTTCCGCTAGTTGAGACCCTGCTGCTGGCACATCACATCTTTGGGTTCATAACTACGCTACATGAGGTGGGAAGAGGTGCTGCTGGAAGGGATCGACAAGCTGTATGAAATTCTGCCACCTGCCAGCCAGAACTTCAGCAGCACAAAGGGATAAATAAAATATTGGACAGGTGAAACGAAGCTCGTAAAAAGAAATACATTACAACTAATCTTATTATAACAATTTTAATAACATCAACAATAACAAAGCAACAACAACAACAACATTAAATAAAACAAAAGCAAACATGCAAATGAAACTTATTAACAAACCTAAGAGTCTTTTGCTCCGCTTCCACTGGGCCTATTTCCTGGGAATCGGTCTAAGGGCAGGAGAGGTATGGGCACCTCGCAGGGCTCAGGACCGGTGACTTTGTGCCCGCCCAACATGTCGTTGAGGATGCAGTGATCCAGGCTCTCCTGCATCGCCCCATGCCACCTGGAGAGCGCCTGGTGGTAGAGATGCACGCGGCGGAGCTTAGCGAAGACATACTGGGTGTATGCCGCCACCTTCTGCCGCTCTGCCTGGACCGCCTGCAGCTCCTCCACCAGGCCCTTCTCCAGGTCGGCAGAGGTCTGCTGGATCGCCTCCACATGGGCCAGGGTGCACCGCTGCATCCTGGCCCAAAGTTCTTTCACCTCCGCATCCTTCAGGGGCTCGGGGGTCTCCACATCAAGGCTGGAGGGGAAGGGCCTGTATGCCTCCTTTTGTGGGTTGCCTCCCCTCCTACTTCTGGCGCTGAGGCTCCATGGGTGCCACTCCAGAGTCCCCCGAGTCCTCACTCACCCACCTTACTCTCAGGCCGTGGGTCTTCTCAATGTGGCTGATGAGCCCTGACGTGGTCCCCTCCCTCTGCTGGCAGAAAATGTTATTGAAAATCTAAAAAGAGCAGAAAAAGATAGGAACATAAGAAGTGTCATACTGTGCCAGACCAATGGTATGTCAAAAAGCCCTGCCTGCATTCTGTCTCCATAAGTGGGTGGACTGGGTGGCCATTCAGTCTCTCTCTGCAGGGGACTTACATTCCTAACAAACCTGACAGCAGCTCCAGAGCCCGCTGCTTTCTCCTCATCCGAGGAGTAAGCCACCAGTGCCACGGGAGGTGTAGTAGCCGCCGGGGCAGCCGCCTCGACTGCTACCACCTCTTCCTCCTCCTCGAGTGGCACTGGCAAGTTGGCCCCCAGCCGGAGGATCAGCACCACAGCCGCCTGAGCCTTCTTCATTTTTTCTTTTTTTCTTTTTTTTTTAAACAAGGACCACTCTCTCTCACCCACAACACACACGAACCGAACCACTCAAACACACAGCACAGCCAATCCAACAAAGTCACAAACAGTCAAACACAGCCAAAACACACAAACCAAGCAGCCACCAAGTAAATCACACACTCACTCACCACACAACTCCACACGCATTCGAATTTCCAGTTTCCGGCGCGATTTCTGGCTCACGTTATTTTTTTGGCCGAACGGCCGAACCTGAACCATACAGCCAAACATGAATGGTTGAACATGAACCCGGCGAACAGCCGAACGGCCAAACACGAACGGCCGAACCAAACGCGGCTGAACCGAATGGCCGAACCCGAACCGCAGTCTGTTCGCCCATCCCTATTGGTCATACCCTTCTAATACATGCTCCCTGACCTGGTGCTCGTTAATTCCTGGCAGTGGGGGAGACCCTGTGAGGCAGGGAATGTAATAATGCTCCACAGCTACTCTTCCCAATTCCGCCTTTCCCTCAACCCATAATGAGGGGTGGGAGGCAAGAAGGGAGGAACAGTCTAACTCACCTGGCTTACATTATTTGCCTCCTAGGCCTCCTAACAGGAAATAAACTATACCTGAATCAGTGTGCAGTACGGGGAGGGACGGGGAGCATGTGCTGTGGATGAGGAGGGGGAAACATGGGAGGCTTTGACCCCAGATTTCCTCTCTGCTACACTTTTTTTTTAATGGCTTTCAATTTTACACTTGAAAAAAATCCCCTTAATTAGAGCTCTAATAGGGGATCTATCTTTGTTTTGTTCATGTTACCCAAAACTCTGGCCCTTTAAATTTTGCCACCTGTGTAAATCTCGCAAAGGTAAGTGTGTGCACTCCAGCACACATGCATGCACACCCAACCCCACACATGGAGGCACCGGCAAAAACAGAGATGCCTCCATGCGTGGGGGTGTAGATTGTTGTGAGCCCTACACCCTCCTCCCCCCCCACCCAACAGCATACACTTATCCCGCCTTACCACGGCCCATGTAAAAAAGGGCCTCTGAAGTACACTGTATTAGCACTACCATAGACTTCCTTATCCACACCTCTCTAATCCAGAAAAAAGCATGTCCTCAAGCTGTCATGATAGGAATAGAATATCAAATCTAAACATTCTTATCTGAAGATGCAATGGGATACTTAAATTGTAACTGACTATTTTATCCTGGGGTGAAGTTCCCTGATGCAACAAATGCTTTCTTGAGAGGCTATAACACTTCTAAATTTAGTCTAGGCCAAGTAAAAAACTACATCTGCCCCAAACCACCTTTCCATTCAAACTGAAAGAAACCCTCTCAATTTTTACTTGCTCACTTTTAGCCAATTCTTGGAGCGCACTGCTGACATAGACACTGAACTAGGTGCAGCTTATGTCAGTGCAGAACTCGGAAAATCAGAGTCTTTGAACTTTCTGGGAAAATATGTTAAAAAAAGAATGGCATAGCAACATTTCAAGCAGTAATGTAGGAAGGGATGTTCTCTCCTCGTAAGTGAGATAATAAAATACACACTCCTAGTGAAAGGTTTAGGAGCTATTTCACTTTATAATGTCATAAATAAATAAGAAATAACTCTTTATGTTACTCCAAAATGTGCATGATTTAATGTAACAGAAGGCATTCTATTGATTGTGTAGGTTTTCTTAAGTATCCTTTATACTAGCTGCAACAGCCAGAGCCAGATATTAGGGAATGCAATATCCACATTTCCTTCTAAACATAAACCATGGAATGAGTTCATTAGCAATTATGGTAATATTCTAATCACTTATTAAACTTTCTAATGGCTTATAAAGAAGCCTGTGGGAAGAGGTGGTTTCTGAGTGTCAAACTGTAGAGTTGAGGTCTCATAAATGTCTTTAGCAACAGCAGATTTATAGATCTGTGTCTTTCTACCTAGGGCTGTGTCTGATTCCTCATGTTTCTTAAGCAGTTGTTGATAAAGTATCCTCTTACATTTAGCCATTTTCCTTAATTACAGTTCTAATCTTGCACACAATCTCTTTAAAATGTTTTTTTAACTCTGCATTTGGAATCTTTTTCATCACCATTTCCAAACACCATATAACAATCTAAGCTAGGCAAGCAATATCATCTAAGGAAATTGTATGTTCATCTGTGTTATAATGTGTCAATAGTCAGATTTTTAAAAAAACAAAACGCTCCTCCCAACAATCTTAATTAATTCTTCTTAAATCTAATCAAGGGTGCAAAGAAAATGGTTTTTAAGAACAATCGTACCTAAATTTCTACATCATAATCTTGGAAGTTGATCTCGTAAAGAATTGTGTTAGCCATTTCTGCTAAGCACATAACTTGCAAAATTTTAGAACATTTTGTTTTGAATAACAGCCCCAGATTGCAACTCCTCAATTTTATTTGTTCAAATAGGTTCACATATTCAGAAAGGGATAAAGAATAAAACAGAAAATATAATAATGGTGCTATATAAATCAATGGTGAGACCATACCTTGAGTATTGTGTAGCTCTGGTTGCACCATCTCAAAAAAGATATAGTAGAACTTGAAAAGGTGCTGAAGAATAAGAAAAATGATCAAAGGTATAGATCATTCTCTTATACAAAGAGAAGCTTGATAGGTTAGGGCTCTTGGAGAAGAAACAACAGAGGAGAATACAATAAAAGTTATTCGTGAATGGTGTGGAGCAAGTAAATAGTAGGGCTGAAACAATATTTCGCCCTTCTCCAAAATCTCATTGAGAGTAGGCTTCTCGACAAGATTTTCTCATCTCCAGATTCTTGCAAGAGTCTTGCAAGATTCTTGAAAAACGCAAGATTTTTGCAAGATTCTCAAACCTTAAAATAACAAAGGGTATTTTCAGACGTGATGGGGTTCAATTCGCCCTGCCATGGAAACACCCTAATGATTCCCCACCGGGGCCAACACGTATCGGCCAACAGACGTGTTGGTCGCTCCTGGCAGGAAATCCGGGGGGGCGGGGCCTCATGGCACAACGTGCGGCCGCACGGCCCTGCCCCCTCCAACGCTCCCTAGGCCGCCCGTCCTCTTGGGAGATGGACGGGTGCCACGGCCAATGCAGCCGCAGCGCCCACCCGCATTGACCACGACTGGAATCCTGCTGCTGATTCCGGGCCATGGTAGGGGGCCAGACATTATGGTTCCCTTGATCACGGGGGGAATCACATTCAACACGCAAACTGAGATGGTCCAGCCAGGACCTTCGTTTACATGTTGAATGTGATTCCCCCCCATGATTCACAGGGATGAACATCTGGGGGGGAACTTCCGTTCCCCCCAACAGACGTTATGAGAGCACAATCACCATGTGGGGATTCACTGTGGTTGACCGTGATCTCGTAACGTCTGAAAATACCCAAAGTGATCTGCACATGCACAAAAAGGCCACCCATGGTCATTTCTGCACATATGCTGCCATTTTGTGCATGCATGGATCATTTGGGGAGCATTCTCGAGTTTCTTGTGAAAAACTCGATATTCTTGCAAGATCTAGCCAGGGCTGCAAGATTCTTGTGAGAATTAATTTCATTCTAGTTTCAGCACTAGTACTAAATAATGAACTGTCTACTCTCTGAAAGAATACTCAAACTAGGGGCACTCTATGGATTGAAGCCACATTAGACAGAGTAGGGAGGCTACCATGCCTTGGGTAGCCCTAGCCCACGCTGGGCATCTGAGCCATGTGATGCAGTGCATTGTGTAGCCAGTGTCAGGAGAGCAACCGTCATGTGTCCTCAGAAAAAATCCCAGGATGCATTGTGGAGCAGCCTTACCTATGGTAAGGTTTCCCAAGGTGTTGCCTGTTGCATGTGGCCACATCACGGCCAGGATCTCGGTCAGGTCTGTGGAGGGAAGTTGGGCAGGGCCATGTACCTGTTCATGTGACTGGTGCAACGACACTCCCTGACCATGGCAGCAGTGGCTGCCCTGCCCAACTTCCCTGCAATGTTCTGCCTGGCTCTCCGCACTAGTCCCACAGCATGGTGTTGGCAATTCCCTGTCAGACTGCAATGCCTGATTCATGAGACTAAGAATTAGGACTGAAATGATATTTTGCCTAAATGGGAAACTTTGTTGAAATCCCAGTTCCCAATTCCATCTCAGCATTCAGTAATGTCTCAATTGACACTTTTTGTTTATCAATTTACTGCTTTTTCTGCTTACTGGCATCTCATTTACCACTTTGACATCTATTTCTTTGTTGTCCATTTCAAATCCATTTATTCTGCATTTGGTTAAATTTCTCATGAGCGGCAATTTTTTTGATATTTCTATCCTGTTCTTTTTTTAAAAAGGCTCAGGGAGCAGACGGCTTACAAAATAAAACATTTAAAAACTAGGACTGTACCAAATAGGCCTTCCAGGTACTCTGACCATGTTCTGAGTACCTGGTTCAGGTACATGGCTGAATTTTGTCTGATGACCTGGAATTTGGAGCTCGGAATTCCAAACCTCCGAAGTTCCATGGTTTTCTGAACTCTTTCCTTTAATGATTTTAAAGTACACCCGCTTTAAAATCATTGTACCAAGTAGTGCCCAGAAAAATCAGGCTAGGAAGTGTGGGACAATTTGCTCAAAAAGACAAACCCAGAAAAGTGCAACTGCCGGCAGAAACAAAACAAAAAAGCCAGCCCAGCAGACATAATAAACACCCACAAGAAATAAACCAGAGATTCACCCACCCAAAAGCCTCCATTGTACCTGCCCAGTGCCCACGTATTCAAGACAAGCTCCCTCCCCACACATCATATTTTGACCAAAAGTGATCCCTCTCTGGCCTCTAAGGTGCTTCCAACTTGTCAAGAGGAAGTGCAAGCACCAGCTGCACCAAAACTTTAAGTATTTTTGACACTGGTGATGACCCCCAGCATTGTCCCTAGTATAAGGACAGGCCATGGGAAGTGGTGCTAAGCAGATCCCTCTGGCCTCCATGGTATGAGGCAGCAGCAATGTAGCACCCACTTTATTATTATTTTATTTTATTTTAAATCATGGCATGTTGGAAACTGCTAACCTCCATCCCCCAGCATTGCCCCTACGGCCAGATGAGGTCATTTCTCTCCCCCTACTCCCAACAGCAGTCCCACCCACTCCAGCCAGGTCCTGCAGGTGAGTCATTGTCAACACCTTATTATATATGGTATCAAAAGTGACTGAAAGATCTAATCAAATCATCAGGGTAGAATTTCCCCAATCTAACTCCAGGCAGAGGCTATCAACTAAGGCACAAGCATAGTCTCCATGCCCAGGACAGGAACCAGGCTGTTAAGGGATCAGAAATCCAATAGCATGCAGATGTGCCTGGAGTTGATGGGCCACCGCCCATTGAATAATCTTCCCTAAAAAGGGACGGTTAGAGACATAGCTGGCAGGAGAATCAACGTCCAATTATGGTTTCTTAAGCAGAGGCTGAACAATTGCCCCCTCAGGGCAGCTCAGCACTCTGCCCTCCCGAAAGGCAGCCTGGCTGATCACCTCAGCGAGCAATATCCCAAACACCTCCTGGTTGGGCATGGATCTAATTCACAGCTTGTAGCTCACACAGCCCCCAGCACTTCCTCCACATTGGTGGGCAGTGACTGAAACCAATCCCTACCCCACAACCTCAAGGACAAGACTGGGCTTCCATAATCCCCCAGCTCTGACTCTTCAACAGAAACTGTTGCAATGAGTCCATGGTGAATACAAGGGATTTTATCTATGAAATAATCAATACAAATGTCACAGTGGGCACTGGATACCTACAGTTCCCGGTGGAGGCAGGCTGGACTGATAAAATGCCTCATGACCTGGAAAAGCTCTGCTGGACATGACTTTGCAGATGTTATGATTGCAGTGAAAAAAGCCTTCTTCACTGAGATTACAGCCATGGCATAGCCTTTCAAAAACTATCTATGCTGCAGTCAGTTGGATCCAGCTCTACTCCAGCACCACCTGCATTCTGACAGCCCTCCCTCCTGATTATGCTGTCTCAGTCTCTCCATGTACTATGGGAACCTGTGTTGATGCAGCGGTGGGACCGGACATCTGGGAGCCACCATGTCGATGGTCTCAATGTGTTGTTCCACAATGCAACAAAGTAATCAACAAAGCAGTGGTCAAGGTCTGTGGGGAAACTCCATCACAGGGTTCTGGAAACCAATTGGATCCATGGGTCTCCAAGGACAGACCAATCTAATAGGTCAAGCACCCTGTCAGGGCATAAGTGCACCAGGAACTGTGCCTCTAGGAGGATGTGATCCAGCCATGGCAAGGGTGTCACCTCCACACCCCAAATCATAGGACCCCCAGATTCCAGGTCAGTGCATAAAATCAAATCTATCATGTGTCCCCTCATGGTTCGGGCCCACTACTACTTGGGATGTTAAGGCCAATAATGTAACTGGACTTCAGGATAAGTTATTCTCGGTAAAGCGCTAGGTATATCTCTGGCACTATATAAAAGCAGTTCAGACTATATAAAAGCTTATAATAATAATAAATAATAATAATAAATGATGACTAGCCAAGTACACGAACCCTGAACTGCACTAGTCCCCCACTCCCTCTTCCCTGGCCCCCACTGGTCTATTCCCTCCCCTAGGTTCCCTCTGACCTCTGCCACCTCTACCCCCGCCCCAGGAATTCAGAGTATTCTCTGAGGGTCCATGGACCATTATTTTTGTTTAATACTCATAGCAGTACTAGTCATAATGGAGTGATGATCCATTCCCTGCTATTTAGTTTCAATACTAAAGAACCAGAGCTTGTTCCCATTGACTTCACTCCTCCTCTGCTATTACCCGCTTGCTCCCTAACTTTCTTTTGCCACTTTTCTCATACTGCCCCCTATACCTGGAATGCCCTCCCTGAATTTATATGCTCTGCTCCCTTGCTATCAACTTTCAAATCCCTCCTAAAAGTCTACCCCTTCGATTAGGTTTCTCCCTTTCTCCTCACCCTCCTAGATTCTTGGTTTATGACTGTCCTCAGAAACACACACACACACACCTTCCCTGAAACTAAAACATGTGCCTGTGCCCTCTTATCACAGCTGTTCAACTCGGGGCAAATTTATGGCTTTCTATAAAGAATAAATAAGTACTTTTACTATGAAGCATCTAAATACTCAGTCGTAGTTCAGTTCAATTTAGTATATAGTCTTATGACCATCACAATTAAATAATTAAACTACAATAAAATAACAATGTTGAACAGTTAAAACAGTTGCAATAATACGATCTCTGCAGAAGTCATTTTTTGTGCTTTTGCTGCAAACATTGCAACAAAAGAAGTAATACAATTAGATCTACCACCTAATAAAATGGACAAAATGAGCACACTTTGGCCAAAAGAAAATCTCGGTAGAGGACAATGGGGATAAATTCGTAAACTTCTAAGCTCAGGATACAATTGACATCTTAACAGATAATGTGGCAAATTTCTTATTGCTAGATAGAATAAAATTCCTTATACTGAGCAGAAATGTCCTTGAAATTTAGATACAGTTACATTTCTGTGAGCCACCCCAAGCTGCCTACGGCAGGAGGGGCAGGATTTAAACTTATAAAATTAATAATAATAATAATCACCTTGGAGAAAAACAAAGATAGTCTCAGTTTAAGAAAAGCTGTTCTTAATAGGAATGGGCAAACAGAATGGAGTTCGGAAGTTCGGTTCGGTTTGGTTTGAAATTCAAGTTCGGAAATTTGGTTTGGTTTGAAACTCGAGTTTGGTTCGGAAATTCGGTTCGTTCGACCAAACAGACTGAGTTTGGTCCAAACTCCAAACTTCCGAACTGCCATCGCCCATTCCTAGTTCTCAAATATGGTGACTGTATAAAAATAGGTTTCATATTGGTGATCTACTTTAAAGTCCAAACATGTATGGGGCAATTAGGGATGGGTGAATGCAGTTCGGATGTTTGGAGTTTGGACCGAACTTGGTCTGTTCGGATATCCAAACCAAACGTCCGAACCGAACTCTCAAATGACCGAACAGTTCGGTTGTGTTCGGATGAGAAAAACATATTTTCAGGGCCAAAAATTAGGTTTCGGTTTCGTTTCGGTTTCGATAGCACTATTTTTGGCTGTTCGACCAAGTTCTGCTGAACCGAACCATCGAACCCAAACTTGGGTTTTGATCTGAACATCCGAACCGCATTCTCTTTGCCCATCCCTAGGGGCAATTCTAGGTTCTCCAAGCAACATTAAATCCGCCTGAATTGAGAGATCCTATATCATTTGTTAAACTAATATTTTTATTATATTGCACTGTTAAATAGTTTCAACGGATCTTCTTGCAATCCTATTCTTAAACCTTTGGCTACTTGGAATATTCATGGAGCAAAGCTGTACTTCTTAAATACATATTCCTTTATGACCCATTTTATAAGGTCATCCTGATCACTACCTTCTAGGGGTGTGCAATTCATTTTCATTATTATGACAAACATTAAATCTTTTTTTTTTTTTTTAAAAAAGGAAAATGAATAACAAAAACAAAAAGAAACCATTTTTTGTTTTTGAAACAATGGGGAAATACTGAAAATGCATTTCTCACTATAGATTTTTTGTTTTATTCAATTCTAATGAAACTCTAGGATATTGTACCCCCAATGGAGGGCACTACATGAACCAAAATATTGGGAAAAGGGGACTGATTTTATAAGTAATTGAATGTTGCAATTTTAAGAAAAGGTGCATATATATTCTTGGCTACTAGGGATGTGTGAACAGAATGGGGTTCGGATGTTTGGCCGTTCAGCCCCAAAATTATGTTCATGTTCATGGGTTCGGCCACATGGAGTTCAATCCCACCGAACGTTTGGAAAGTTCAGCCACAGCGGAGACTTGGGGTACTCCAAGGGGGCCTGTGGGGGGGGGGAATGGCAGTCAGTCAGACACAGCAGAAGCAGGGACTGGGAGGGCTTGGCGCTTGCCACTCCAGCTTGCATGGGTGAGGCAGGCTTGGTGCTTGGCCCCTGTGGGTGCCCGTAGTGCCATGGCTGGCCATCTGAGACCCGGCGGTGGCGGCAGCAGCAGCAGGGGCCAGGAAGGCTTAGGGATTGGTGACTGGCCTGGCACCCCTACTTGGTCGGGTATTGCAGGCTGCCAGGCATTGGTGGAGCAGCAGCAGACATTGGATTTCCCGGTAGCAGAACCCATGGCAGCAGCGGCAGCAGAAGAAGACACATTGATGAAAAGTAACTGCTCCACGAATATAGCCCCCAGTCTCATGCGGTGTGGCGAACAATTGTCCCCCGCCATAGAGAACACCCGCTTGCTGTGGACACTTGTTGGTGGGAAGGAAAACAGACCATTGGCTACTTTGGACAGGGCTGCCCACACGTCCCTCTGAGAGCTGTGTTGCCACCATGTTCTGCCCCTCCCATCAGTGCTGTAAGTGGTACAGCAGCAGCAGCCAGTTGAGGCCCAGAAGCATCAGTGCACCATGGAGGAGCTGGGGTGGTTGCAGTTGCCAAGTCCATCGGCAGGTGCAGGACATGCACTTCAATGGAAAGTGACGTGCATGTTGGGGGAAATGATTGAGCTCGATGGGCAACCCTTCTCAGTGGTTGGGGATATGGGGTTCAGGTGCCTGATTTGGGTCCTGGCCCCCCAGTTTAAGCTGCCCTTTCACACCACCCTGAGTCAGGCTGCCACCGATGCCTGGCAGTCTGCAATGCCCAGCCAAGCAGGGGTGGAAGCCACCAAGTTCTGGCTGGGCCTCTGCTGCTCCTCTGTTGATGCCTGGCAGCCTGAAACGGCAAGCCATGATGGTGAATAGAACTGGAGAATCCAGAAAAGAGTGAGCAGAACTGTAGGTCTGTCAGCACCACCCCGAGTCGGCAGGTGGTGCCAGCTCTGTACTGAACCTTAAAGAGGGAGGAGCTGGCAGGGGCTGGGGGTGCCACCGTCCACTTCACCACAGACATGTGCTTGACTAAGAATGCACAGCACACCTAACTGGCCTTGATGATGCACTGTTGGCAGGACCCAAAGGCAGCATTTGGCAGTGGCAGGAGGGCTCCCAAAGCAGGGTATAGGTGGGCCCAGCTTCAGGCAGAAGTCATGGACACTGCAGCCCGTACACTTCTCAGAACATCGAGGCAGCCCTGACTGCCATGGTGAGGGAGTGTGGTCCATGCCAGGCATGCCCTTCACCAAGGGGAGCATAGTGATGCACAATGCGGACAACATATTGAATGTAGTCCATGAGGGGGGCTTCACCAGCATCCCTTCAGCTTGTGGTCAGGGACACTCTGGGTTTGGGTGAGAAGAGGATTGGGGCAGGCTCCCTGATTCAGCAGGGGAGGAAGCTGGCCGGTTTCTTTAACTGCAGCGTGATGGGAAGACACCTTCTCCAGGCAAAGCAAGCTGAGTAAGGCTCCCCAGTGCACCAGCTGGTGCAGGATATGTCCACCTAGTGGAATTACTCCACATTCCTGATGCTCGAGCAGAAAACCACCTTGCATCAAGTTCAACTGGTGATGGACAGTGGGGCACCTCCAGGGTACTATGGGGTGGAATGGGAGAGCCTGGCTCACACTGTCATCATTCTTAGACTGTTCGTGGCCTTGATGGAGACCACGGCCACCATCAGCCAGGAAACCCCTCTGGTGCAGAGTCTCCTCAGGAGACTGGAGGAGATTCTCCAGGGGCGGGATTGTGGCCCTCAGGGCAAGCTGATGGATGAGGCTGTTGCCCTGGTGCAGCAGCTGAAGGCAGGGCTGAAGGCATGGTTCGATGAACTCCTGCAGCGGAAGGTATATATGTTGGCAGGCATCCATGCTGTACCCGAGGGTCAAGGGTAGCGTGACACGCCAGGCACCGATCTATGGCTACTGGAAGGGTGAGCTGGTGGAGAGGGTCTGCCAGGCAGAGAGGGCTATGGAGAGTGTATGGCAGCAGGATGTCCCTGGGGATGGTGGGATTAGGAGAAGGTACCCATTTCAGCTGATGTGGTTTAATCCTGCCACCAGCCCTAGCAGTGGCAGGACCATCAGCACTGGTGAGGTTTCAGCTCGTCTGCATATGCTCCCAGCATCCTCAGCTGTCATCGCTTGAGGACACCACGACTCTCCTGGGGCTTGGCCTTCCTGCCACACCAAGCTCCACCGACCAGCGGGCCAAGAACTGGTGAGGTTGAAGCTCGTCTGCATACGCTCCCAGCATCCTCGGCTGTCATCGCTTGAGGACACCAC
>QEPC01007812.1:2571690-2582067 GCA_003113815.1 Sphenodon punctatus
TTCCCCTTCCTAAGTCTCTCCCCCAGCTCCTGTCTCTCAGATTGTAAGCCCTAGGGGCAGGGACCGTGTCTATTTTATTACTTTGTAAATTGCCAGGTACACTGCTGGTGCTATATAAATGTTTGTTAATAATAATAATAATAATAATAATAATAATCAGCAGAAGACTGAGAATCAGCATCAGCACCCCTATTGCTTCTGGATTATGTGGATGGAAAGCCCTCCCTTCCTGGAACGTAAGCCCCAGAACCCTGAGGGTGGGTCCTGGAGCTGGAGTGGCTGGCTGGTGTTTACCTGATGCAGTGGAATGACAGCTCTCTGTGAGCAGAATGACAGCCCCAGAACCATGACGGTGGTCCTGGGACAGGAATGGCAGCTTCTAGATGACATGTATGGACAGCCCCTCCCCGTGCCTGTAACATGGGCCCCAGAACTCTGAGGGTGGGTTCTGGGGCTGGAGTGGCTGGCTGTTTCTTGATGCGGTGGAATGATGGCTCCCTGTGAGCACAATGATGGCCCCAGAACCCTGACGGTGGGTCCTGGGGCTGGAGTGGCCGGCACCCCTACTTGGCTAGGCATTGCAGGATGGTTGGCATTGGTGGAGCAGCAGTAGAGGCCGGGCCAGGGCTTGGTGGCTGGCACCTCTACTGGGCTGCATGTTGCAGGTTTGGGTAATACTCAACTGAACTCAAGAAAGTCTACTGCAAAGTGGTCAAGCCTTGCCCGGTGTTGAATCTCATTTTCACCCATCCCCCACCCACCAGCGCACTCATCCAATCTATGGCCATCTACAAGATTGAGGAGGAAATGGCTAACATGCAGTACCAGCACCAGTAGCAGACATTGGATTGCCAGGGCACAGTAACTGTGGCCGGCACCCCTGCTCAGCCAGGTGTTGCAGGCTAGCTGGCATTGGTGGAGCAGTGCTAGAGGCCTGTCCAGGGATCAGTGCCTGGCACCCCTGCTTTCCCAGGCATTGCAGGCTGACTGGCATGGGTGGAACAGTGGCATAGGCCGAGCCAGGGCTCGGTGGCTGGCACTCCTGCTTGGCCGGATGTAACAGGCTGGTTGGCAAGGATGTGGGATATTTGCAGACAATGAGTTGCTGTACTGCCACAGCCCTTCCTTCCTGGAATGTGGGCCCCAGAACCCTGCCGGTGTGACCTGGGGATGGAGTGGCTAGCACCCCTGCTCAGCCGTGTATTGCAGGCTTGCATCCTACTCTCAGGCTCTCAACAAGCTATTCTGCCAATTGGTCAAGCTTTTCCCAGTGCTGAATCATGTGGCCACCAAGTAGCAGACATTCAATTTCCGGGGCACAGTACCTATGGCACAGCAGAGGCAGCAGCAGCAGACATTGGGTTTTCGGGGCACAGAACCCAAGGCACAGACAGCAGAGGCAGCATTGGAAGAAGCAGCAGACATTGTATTGCCAGAGCACAGAACCCATGACACAGGCAGCAGAGGCAGTATTGGCAGCAGCAGAAGACATTGGATTGCCCAGGCACAGAACCCGTGGCATAGACAGCAGAGGCAGAATTGGTAGCAGCAGCAGCAGCAGCAACAGACATTGGATTTCCAGGGCACAGTACCCATGGCACATCAGAGGCAGCAGCAGCAGCAAACATTGGATTGATGGGGCACAGAACCCATGGCACAGCAGAGATGGCAGCAGCAGGATTTGCCTGTGCACAGCACCCATAAAGCCAGAATGGTAGGATTTGAGAGTGAACAGATCCCATACTGCAGCATCAGTATTGCATGGGCACATTCAGATTTTCCAGGGCAGAGTACCCATGGACCAGCAGACAGCAGCAGTGGCATTACCAGGCCAATGGGGCACATCACCCCAGGTTGCCAGGGCAGGCAGACAGGCACCTTGGCATGAGAGGTAGGCAGAGGGGGTAGGGCTTCAGCTTTGCTCACAGGGTGGGAAAACAGGCAGCATAGCTTGAGTAGAAGGCAGACTGAGGCAGGGTTCAATCTTGACCACCTGGGTGGGCGGGCAGACAGGCAGTGTGGCATGTGCAGAAGGCAAGCAGACTGAGACAGACTTTCAGCTTGGCACCCAGGTCGGGCAGACAGACAGCGTAGCATGAGTGGAAGTAGGGAAGGCAGACTGGGACCTTGGCAGAGCACTCAGGCTGGCAAAGACTGTGCAGCGCATGAGAGAGAGAGCCAGTCACATAGGCAAGCCGAGATTGTCTAGCCAGAAGCTGGCTGGCCGGCTTACGGTTTTTCAATGCCTCCATGCATCATGAGGTCAGTCAGGTTGGCCGAGGCCATCTAGTCACAGAGAGAGAGAGAGAGAGAGAGAGAGAGAGGCAGCGTGGGTGCCGGGCATTGGGAGGGAGGGACAGGACCTTAGCAAAGCAGCAGCAGGCCAGATTGAGGAGGAGCCCTGTCCCAAGACTACCATTGACATGGGATGGTGTGTGCCAGTGCCACTGCACCATCAGTCTGTGTCCAGGGGGAGCTCGTGGAATCCAAGCAGTGGAAGGTTGACCTGTATAAAAAGCAACTACTCCACCAACTTGGCCCCCAAGGTGGTGTGGCGAGCAAATGTCCCCCGCCATGGAGAACACCCACTTGCTGGTGTGGAGGAATTTTTATATTAAGACCTTATGAACCAGAGTAAAATGGAGGACAAAGGGATGTCGGGTAAAAAAGAATCATCCTCTTCAGGTTTTAAACTTTAGCCTTCTTAACAAAAGCTAATTACTTTGACCATGCAGGCTGAGAACAGTTTCACACTGTTCCTTTTATAAGTAAATAAAAGATAGATAACCTTGCAATTGTATAAACTGATTTTATTGTTTAGACTTTTAGGAAAGCCATGTTGTTTGAAAACATCCTTGCTAACTATGTAAACATTGCTGTAGTTTTTTCACTTTGTATGACGTTATTTTATTAACAACCTTTATCTATTTGCTTGACCAGTATCTATAAAATACCTATGTAATTTCTACTCGAAAGACCAGTTTTGAATCTTTGCACAGGCTCATTAGTCTCTCTCTCTCAGCTTTAAAATAATAAACAGAACTCTAACAGATTTTCACCAGCAGCTTGTGAGTATAAGAGTTTTCTTCCACAATTTGGTGACCATGAAGGGACAGGCTCTAGCCCGGCAGTGGGGGTATGGCCCGCTTCCCTCTTCCCCTCCAAGCGCCACACAAGGTTAGGGGGCCTTTTAAAACCCCTGTGGAGGTGTGAGTGGGAGGCTGATCGTAAACTCTGAGGCCAGATCATTTGAGGCAGATGCCTGTTGAACCAGTTTTAAGCTGGGTGGTCAAAACTGTCAGACATTCTTTTAGTGTAAATAGTAAGTAAGTAACGTAGCTACGAAATAAAAGACTAGTCAAAAAGAAAAGTGTTAAGTGGTACCTCTAAACTCTGCCGAGTGGGAGTTCTAGACACATATGCAAAATCCGTGGGGGTTGGGAATCCTGCCTGGAGAGGGGATTTCTAAATGCATATGTTCGAAGTCCTTCTGAGGGAAGGCAAATAAAAAGAGTTATGCATGTGATTAATTTCCCTGTCTGTATGTGAACGCTAACTGAATCTGGGTCAGACACTAAATGTCGCATTGCAAGGCTCCTTGAATTAGGAAGCTGCCCTGAATGGGGCTAATTATCCTACTTGGATGAGTGGGTTAATTTTGCGAACGTGCACTTCGGTGGGGTCTGGTGATTTGGGGCGTGAGTGGATTTATTCCTCTCTCCCAGTTTAAACAATTGGAAGAGTAACTGAAGTGCTTGGGGAAGTGAAAGAGTTAATAGTTGAAGTGAGTGTGTGAAAAGGAATTTGTAAAAATTTCTGTGTGAAGTCCCCAGTGATGGAGTGCTTAAAGATTTTCTCCTGTGTAATTTGAGCCAGTGGCTTTTGGAAGTGACTGATGTGGAGTTTCCTTGTGTGAAATTCTTTGGTGTGTATTGTTTTCAGTTAATATTGTTAAAGCTGATTTATTTGACATAATGAAAAATAGTATGGGAAAGAAACGAAAGTTTGGAAAACTTTCTTCTTTGCCTAAAGGTTTATGTAAACCTGCTTGGTTTATGTAAATAATTTTTGAACAAAAGGTCTGTAAATATTTAGAGGTGTGGCACATGTACACTAAAAGTGAACCTAACTTGCAATTTCCTGTTTTTGGCTCATTTGATTTGAATAAGATTGCTTATCTTCGTTGGATCCTATGGTGGAGGGGACGTAAGGTTCACTGAACTCAATGGTCAGCATGTCTGGATTGGTTCACTGAAGCTTCCAACAGAGAGCATGAACCTGAAATTAGGGCTTTATTAAACTCTCATAAGAAATTGGAAAAACAACTGTCTTTGTGTTTTCAACTTGGCTTGCCTGAGGGCACTCATAAAAAAGCTCCTGGAAATTTATTGGGTTTTTATGGCTCGGGGTCCCTGGGCCCGCTGCAGCAGCCCCAGGGAGCTCAGGCTGCACAGATGCTGCCTTTGCCAGCGTCCATGCAGGCAGCTCCTCTTCCTGGCAGCTCGGGTGGAATAAGTGTCTCCGAGTCCGTGCCTCGGTCTGTTCCAGCAGCATCCGCTCCCTTGCAGACGCAGACTCACACTTTACCGATTCTTGGTTCTGCTAATTCTGCCATGGGCTCGGCTATTTTTAGTCCCTTGACAAGCCGTGCTGGGGCTGCTCAAAATAAAAAAGTTTTCCTTGCTCCACTCAGGCAAGACCTGGGGGAAGCAAATGAAAACTTGGAACGTGTCCGTGTTCCTTGAACACCCACTGAGCTGAATAGGTTGGTAAAAAAAAATTCTAACAGTGGGAAGGATTTCAGGGATGAGTCCCAGTCTGTTGTGCGCTACTATGAGCTTACCTGGACTGATTTGATTCAATTCTTGGGGGCAGCTGTTGGTCCCCAAGCTGTGGGCATCACTACCAGCCCTGACGCAGCTTGGGAGGAAAAAAGGCCCTTACTTCACTGATAAAAAAACCCAAAAACTATTTTGGAAGTTTGCCCCCCAAAAGTGGAGTGGTGGTCCTGTTGGAGTTGACCTGGTTTTAATTGGATTCATCATGGTAATAACTTTGTTTGGAATTTTGCCTGTATATACAGCAATTAACTGAAAAATTGGAAAAACTTTCACTAACTCAAATTCAAAAAAAGGCATGCTGCTATTTTGTCCTGGTCAGGTTACATTGCTGAGAGGAAAAGAGGGGAAAAGGGAACTGAAAAAGTAAAAAGTGAATTATAGTACCACTATTGTGGCCAACTGAAATGTTGGACAGTAGATGTCCGGTCCAATGTGGCCTATTGAACCGAACATCTCACCCTTCCGCCTCTTTCTCTTGCCCAGGTAATCAGTCCTGTCCAAACATTATTAATTTTTTTCCTTTTAAAGCAGTTTAAAAGAACTGTAATTTTTCATTAGCAGTATTCTTTAACAATGGGTTTTGTGTCTTAATCTTGTGTTTTAGTTTATTAAGAATTTAAAGTTAAGGATTTATAGTAAAGTAAGTACAGCAGATTTATAACTGCTAAATATGTGAATGTTAATGTGCATTTTCCTACAGGTTTCAGTGCAAAAAAGAATATTGGTTCAAATCAGATGCTGGAACCCCTGTGTTGTCCTCAAACATTTAAAGAAGTCTGTATACTGAATTGCTTAACATTTAGGTTTATTAATCATGTTGTGTGTTTCATTTACCTGTGACTTTTGTACTTTTCAGTACTTCAATAGGTTAATGTGAATTAAAATGTGCCTTGTGTTGATGGCATAACTGTTGGCTGATGGTTGTGGCCTGTTCATGTAAAAGGAAGGTAATAGTAAGCAAATCAAAAAAAGATTTTAATCCTGATTCATTTCGTTTCGACAGTGCACAGTCGGAAAAAATATAATGTGTTAATTGCCTTTCTGTGTGGTTGTTAATGTTTATTTGTTTGTGTATTATGTATGCTATTCCTTGTGCCAAAAGGTAAAAGCGCAATTTTCACCAGCAGCTTGTGAGTATAAGAGTTTTCTTCCACACTGGGGACACTGGTTATTGGGCAGGACAATAGACTCTTGGCCGCTTTGGACCGGGCCAGCCACACTTTGGTCTTGTCGGCCCAGTAGGTCAAGAGATTGCTGCTGGGTTCTATGCATGGCTCCTCCTCCAGGTAGGTCTCCACTGATGCTGAGGAACCATAGTACTCCCTCAGGTAACTCTGCCTGGGAACCACCTCCACCACTGCCCTCAGACACGCTGCTTGCCCTGCTGTGCAAAAGCCCATGCTCCCTAGAGTGGCCTGCACATAGGCGCTGCTGCTGCTCGCAATAGGGGTGCTGCTGATGCTCAGCCTGCTGCTGATGCTGCTACCACTAGGGCTGGGGGCAGGGATAGACCCTGCTGTCTGAAAGGGGTGGCTGCTCCCACTACCCATTCCCAGGGGTGTCCTGCTGCTGCAAAAACTCCAGAGCCCACTCTGCCTGTCGGACCCTCTCCACCAGCTCTCCCTTCCAGTGGCCATAGAGTGGTGTTTGGCGTGCCATGCTGCCCTTGACCTTGGGGTCCCACAACACGTATTCTACCCACTTGAGGAGGTCATTGAACCGCGCCTTCAGTCCTGCCTTCAGCTGCCACACCACGGCAACTGCCTCATCTGCCAGCTTCCTGCCCTGAGGGCCACATTTCCACCCCTGGAGAATTTCCTCCAGCCTCCTAAGGACACTGCACCAGAGGAATCACCTGGCTGATGGTGGCCATGGACGAGCTGATGGTCTCCATCACAGCCAGGAACGGTCTCAAAACAAAGACGGTGTGCACCAGGACCTCCTGCTCCACCCCATTGTACCCTGGAGGTGCCCCGCTGTCCATCACCAGTTGCACCTGATGCAATGAAGCTTTCTATTCAAGAAGCTGCTCGAGCATAAAGAAGGTTGAATTCTACTGTGTGGACACATCCTGCACCAGCTGGTGCACTGGGGAGTCTTGCTCTGCCTGCATCGCCCGGAGGAGGTCACTGCCCTTCACACTCCGGTTAAAGAACTCGCTGTCCCCAGTTACAGTGATGTCCCATGAAGTGGAGTACCTGGACCCTGATACAGATTGACTGCCCACCATGCTGCTGCCACTCTTCCTGTGCCCCCTATAGCAGCTGCTGCTACTGCTGCTCCTCTCACTACCCCCATTGCCTGGGGATCAACATCTGCTTCTAGCAGCCTGGGTGGGATCCACCAGCCCTGGACTGCTGGTGATCGCCTCAATAATGGGGGATGATGGCGGCCCATGGTGAACTTTGAACCCTGCCCCTGAAGCACCTGCACCTGCTCCTGCAGAGACAGCCGCATCCTCCTGGACTGCAGGACTTCTGCGTGGCAGTGGACGACGCTGGCAGGAGGCGCTGCCGAACTACCCCCCTAGTGCCACTGCTGGGAGCCTCAGAAGCCTGACTGCCAAAATCAGACCTCTGCAGTTTGGGGTGTGGTGATGGGCTCGGGCTGCTGCCACTCTGCTGGCGCGGCCCCAACCACCTTTGCCATGTGCCCCATTGCCCACCTTATGTGCAGCAGACAGGCCTCTCCTGCTTCCCTTCTCCATGTCGTCCAACCCAAAGAATGCACTTGGAAATTTATATATATATACATTTTTAAAATATAATGTTGGCTCCCTGGAGTGGGAGGGACGGGATAGAAAATTGTTTAAATAAATAAGAAATATCGGGTGTCAAAACCCCTAAGCACATGTTTGGCCATTGTGTGTAAGCACCATCCCAGCACCAATTTGGCCACCCATTGAACATGCAATTTGCATGTTCTGACTGAGCATGTGGCCAACATTGTCTAAATATGTCTGTAAGCTGCTACACAACACCTGTGGTGTAGTCTGCAGGGTACAAAATTAAAATTAAATGAAAATGAAATATTGCATGGCATGTTAGCATGTACAACATGGGGAATGAGGCAGCAGCACTTGTGTGCTGAAATCGGGTGGCGAGCAGAACACCCATTTGCCCCAAGATGGGCTATGTATCCAAGGCCACTTTCTGACATGCATCCCCCTCCCAGTGCGCATACTCTTGCTGTGGGGGTAATGCACAGCCAGAATATGCACAGGGATCAGCTGCTTTGCTAGCAAAGACGTGCAGGGATGCAGAGCAGGAAATTGAGCTGTGCATCTCTACTGGCAAAGCCATGCTGGGGTGGGGGGGAGCTTTCAAACCAGCCAATCTGCACGTGTATCCTGGCTGCGCATTTCCGTCCTCCCCCCCCGCAGCAAGAATATGCACCGGGGGGGGGCGGGGTGTGTGGAATGTCTGAATGTGGCCTGAGAAGTGCCACATGGTGAACACTGGGTCAAACTGGGTTCTATATCAAGGTCAAAGCACCCACTGATATGTCTAAAGACACTCCTCAAGTCCTTCTGAGCAGCAAGAGTGGAGGTCACATCCACCAATGACCAGTGCCTTTAGGGCTTCAGTTGCAGCTTCTGGCTGAGAAATCCACTACCCAGGGGCATACAAAAACCCCCTCCCCCACCTGATTTTTGGATTATTTCATATGAACTAAGTAACTGGTTTGCCAATTATGGCTTATGAAAATAACTCTGTGAAACAAATGTTTGAAGTAAGAACAAAATTTGGGATACAATCAATCACCAGAATAACCCATTTAAAGGTAAAACTGCGTAATACTGGAAACAGGATTTTTCCAAAGAGTATCCTTCTGGCTTTATTTCTCAGTCACAGTTCAAGTAAAATGCAACCAGGGGAAACCTTGACGATCATTTCATGCTAACCCTATATATGCTTTCCTTAGTTATGGAGGAAAATTTTAAGAGAAATTTTGTCCTCTACAAACATTCAAATATTACTTTTCCAACTGTTTAGTACCTAAAACTAGAATGTGATTACTCAAGGCTTACTTTTGATAGACCCTTACTTTATTTTATTGGAAATATTTTTTTTTAATCTCCAGGCCTGTTTTTCCTCTTCCTGATTTTTGGTTCAGGATATTATATTTTTGAAGGAAGGAAGAGCTACTTGATATGGAATCTTGCCAAACTTTGATTAACAATAAAAATGTTAAGAGTATTTGGAATGTAATATAATGATAAGATTAAACTGGGACATGGTTTGGCTCTAAAGGACTAAGTCTGAAAAATATAATCCTGATGTAAATTGTTACAGATGATTCCTAGCTGGCAATAATAAATCGTTCTATGCATACACAAAAAGTTAAATATTCAATTATATTCTAAAAGTCATCCTTATCAGTGGAACACACTCAGTGTACTAAAATAAAAATTCTGCAGTCTGAAATGAGAAAGGTCGAGCAATCTTCATATCTCCCAAGTTGCCTGTTGATTCTCCCTCAGCAAGAACATTTAAGTCAAGGTGCCTTCCATCTCATCATTCACTTTGCCACTTTGCCACATCAGCAAGCTTCCTAATTTGTGTGGCACGGCAGGGAGGGGGGTTAGCAAGAATGAACCGGGGAGGTGTTGTGGGAGGTTCTAAGAGCACACAATAACTGAGGGGATGGATTAGGGTCGGAGGAGATTACACATTGACCCATCACCAGCAATTTTTATGTGGTTTGGCATCCTGGCTTGTCTGATTTTGTGTGTGTTTATTTATTTATTTATATATTTTATTTGTTTATTTTTAAATGATATAGCAACAGTCCAAAGTAAAGGGAAAAAAATTCTCCTTCGACTTGTTCAGTTTCTGGGAAACAGAGCAAAATCGTGTTAAGGTAAGTCCCCAATGATAGCCATGCTAAGAGGTTACAGTAGTCCTTCTTTAAGAATTTGTTTTCCCCTATACCCGCAAAATTGAGTGTATGGAATTTCATACCCATATTTATTTTGACACTAAATAGGCCAATGTGCTCTCAGATGTCTTCAGCGAGTTTCCAGTCCTGACCAACTAAATCTCTCTATTGAAGCTTCTTCCTGTACAAAATCACTATCACGTATCATTAACAACTATGGGCCCCTTCTCTCTTCAGGAACAGAGAAACTGCCCATACAGCATAATTGGCATGATCATTTTTTTAGGTATGTCAGATATTTCTCCAGCCTTAGACAACTGCCCCATGGAAGCCTATACCACTTCTGAAATCCTACTGTGTTATGGCTTTTACCACACATTGGGTGAGATGTAGCATTTTTAATAAAGGATATTTTAAGACAAACTATGGAGGCCCATAGAAGCTAGAAAGTAGTCTAGGCCAAAGGTGCACGCCCGCCCCCAGAAGCCCCCAGCAGCCATTGCAGCACCCAAAAGCCCCCAGCAGCCTTTGCAGCGTTCATCCCCTCCTGGTGAGCAGGGCCCCACCCCACAGCCACAGGCCAAAGGTGCACGCCCGCCCCCAGAAGCCCCCAGCAGCCATTGCAGCGCCCAAAAGCCCCCAGCAGCCTTTGCAG
>QEPC01007812.1:2604031-2614631 GCA_003113815.1 Sphenodon punctatus
GCGTGGGGTTTGGGGGGTGAGTTTGGGCCTGGCGGGGGGTGCGTGTGGGGTTTGAGGGTGATTTTGGGATTGGCAGCGGGTGCGTGTGGGATTTGGGGGGAGAATTTGGGGCTTGCGAGGTCTGGGTGGATTGTGGTCGGGGGTGCACATGGGGCTGGCAGGTTGCCAGGGGACCGGGGAGCAGCAGCCCACAGAGTTCACAGGGGTATGGGATGCAGCCACTTCCCTGGCTCTCCGACAAGGTATTGGCAAGGTGGAAGTCTGGGAAGCATTTCCAGAGAATGAGCCTATACCAGAGATTCTCTTATGTTTGTCACAGTAGTACAAGATGGGTTTGTGATGCCAATTGGTCCGCAGAAATGTCAATCATATATCCTCATTCTGTGCTGTGCCCACCCCCACCCCCGCCTGTTCCTAGGAAGTCGGAAGCATCTGCTTAGGAAAGAGTTAATAAGATAGTCTCTTATGTTCTCTGTCACAGTGCTGCAGGATGTGTTTGGGATGCAGTTGGCCAGCCTGGATGTGTCAATCATGTCTCTTGATTTCCTGAAGTCCCTCTTATGTACTGACATTTTCAGTTTTGCCCCAAGATTTTCAGGATGTGTATTTGCTTGACTTCTGTTAAAATTGCAAATCTTCAATTGCTTATAAAATTGTTCCACTTTTTCCAAACTTTCTGAAATTTGGTAGGGATTATCACTTGTTTATGAAGTACATGATGTCAAAATTTCATCCATATTGGATGGACAAAAAATTCTGCAGCTGTTAATGTGTGCACAAACCACAGAATATAAATTGCTTTTAATCCAGCTGTTAATGTGTGCACAAACCACAGAATATAAATCTTGACCTGTTACCTAATCTTTCTGAAACATGGTGCAGATAATTCCTTTTATTAGGGGTATGATATATCCAAATTACATACAAAGTGGAGTGACACAAAGGACGTTACAACCATAAATGCATTAAAAACCATAAAACGTATAAAACCTGGAATCCTTCTGAATTTGGCAGGATTGTTCCCTTGGGTGAGAGGAACACACAATTTTGTGTCCAATAAAAAAAATTGGACATGAAACAAAAAGTTAAAGCCTAAGATATGTGTCCCACAGTCAGAAAATAAAAAATAAAAAATTCTGAACTTTCATTATTTTGGAATTATTAAATTTGTTTTCATAATTCTAATTACAATAAAATGGCCAATTTTGTTTTTGCAATTATAATTACAAAAATGAAATGCACGCCCCACCACAGATATGTAACTGGCTAATCTGCAACTGGCCAGCACCTGACTTTTGCCTGTGGCTTTCCCATTGTAGTTCCCTTTGTACCCTAGCTTTTCCTTGCTGGGATACTATGGGGGCCCCCAGTTCAAGTGCATGGCCAGTGGATCCCCACCTTCCCTTCCTTGCCATCCCCCAGCCTCCAAAGCAATTCATTGCTCTGCCATACTGCTGTTCTACTTGTGAGAACTGGTTTTTCACTGCTGAGCTACTATGGGGCCCCCCACCCACAAGTGCAAGTGCAGCAGACTCCCCAACTTCCCTCCCTTTCAACCCCCATACTCTAATGCAATTTATTGCTTTGCCATATCACCATTCTCCTTGTGAAAGCTAGTGTTCCCAATGTAAAAAACATTTTTTTCCTCTCGGTTTACAAGCCTTTAGAGTATAGAACTACAAAATCTCTTCTATGCCCATCCACAATAGTTACAACAGACAAAACCGAAAAAATAAATTTAAAAAAAAAATGAATCCACTTTACCTCTCTGCTCACATGGTTGAATATCTTGGCCATGAATTTCTGCCCTGAATAGTACAATAGCTCGTTCTCTTGGATCCTTACTTTGCTTCTCCCCTTTGTATATAAAAAAACTTGTTTCTGTGTTAATGTTAAAACATCTTACAACTCCTACAGCAATCCAAAATGAAGAACTTTGGCAGAATCTCAAAAGTTCTAAACACAAAGACCCCATCGCTGCCTAAATGGTGGCGACGGGCGAATTGTCGCCCCCCCCGCCTATTTCTTTTCACCTTTTCCCCGCTGCTGAGGTGGGAGACTCATGACCGGGCCACGCACAAGAGGCCTGTTTGAAGACTCCGCTGCGGCATGAAAACAAGGCTGCTGGGCAGCCGTCCTGAAGGCGCATGCGCTAGTTGTGCTGCACTGGGAATTATTGGAAGCATGCCCCCTTTTAGGCGGGGGCGAGTCTCCTGTGAGCTGCAGACAGCAACAGTTCACTGCGTGGAGGCGACGAGTCAGCAGAAAGAATCCCTTGCTGCTGAATTGCCAGGCTCTAAGAGGAAGGTCTGATCTGCTTCTGGCGCCATGGAGAAGGCGCGAAGAAAGGGCTCTAAGAACAAGGTCCCACCAGTGACAGGATCCCGGGACACCGACGCTGGGAAGCTGGATGGAGGTGATAGCTGGGGGGATGGTGAAGCCCTTCCCCCTCCCAGAGAGGTGATGTTTGCCCACCTCAGGCAATGTGAGGCATGGATTAGGGAGCAAACCCAAGCGGGGGCACATGGCAGGGAAGCCTTAGGTGGGATGGGTGACTTGGGAAATGTGAGTCCCGGGCCCCTGATTGGGCCAGTGAACAGCAATGGAGGGTCAGAGTCTGGCCCATCTGTGTGCAGGAGATGGTCTGGCGTGGGGGGTGGGTAATAACCTCCCCGGCATGATACCATGATGGGGGTGTGGGGGCAGGGCATCCCAGTGTTGAGGGGCCCCCTCATGGAGGTGACTATCAGGGGCATGACCTGGGTGACCCTTCCCACATGGTGGTAGGAAATAGAGGTCAGCATGAATCTGCTGGTCTCACCAGTCAGTTCCTTGGGCCTGGGGCTGAAGGAGATCCAACCCAGTCATGGGAAAGGGAAGCCCCATGGCAATCCCTTGTGCAGTGAGGAGCTCCCACACACTCCCCTCAAGGGAGATGGGCATCGGTGATATTGAGGGAGTGCCTGGAATGGCACTGTACAATCAGGGGGCTGGGACTGCAGTAAGGGGGCAGGCACACAGGCCTGGGGGGGGCAGAGGATTGTGTACCTACAGACAGATACGGACCACTGCCACCAAGTAGGAGGAGGACACAGGGCCCAGGACAGGCGGATGGACCTTCTGACGCCGAGATGTGGTGTAGGATTTTGGCTCTCGAGGCAGAACTTTTCAGGGACATGAGTGCGCAGCGAGCACCACCCATTACAAGGCAGCCCATGTTGAGTTGTAAACAGGGAAGTAGCAGTCTTATGCCAACTTGAGGTGAGTGTGGGGACAGGGGTGTATTCATTGAGTTAGGTACAGGACAAGTGGAGGTTATGGTAGGGAGCGTTATGGGGCTCCCTTTGGATAGAGTGGAGGCACCCCCAACAGACCTCACTCAACCACTTGGGGTCAGGCCACCACTTTCCCAGCCATGGTGGTTCAGGGAGGGGCACCTCAGTTAGCCCAGTGGAATGGGTCATGTGTGTGGGTCATGTCCGCAGTCCCCCAGGGCCTCTCCTTGTCGGGGAATGCCACGGTGGGGGCAGTTGACAAGGTGGGCACAATGGTGGTGCTGCCGGCCGGAGCCTCCACTCTGGCTACAGTTACCAAAGTTGGGCAGATGGGGCCCACAACATCCAGGGCAGCTGGCCATCCTCTCCTCCCTCTCAGTGGGGCCATCCCTAGTGTGGCAGCCCGGTTCGGTGAACACCTCCTCCTGGCTATGAAGGAGAAAATTCTAAAGGGCAAGTACATGGATCTTTTTGCCTTATTATTCAGTGATCCAATAGTGGATCACATCGACCACAAGGACGAGAAGGAGAAGGAGAAATTTCTCCGCCCAAAGACAGATCGCAACTGGGCAAATTGAACCACTGCATTTGCAATATATATTGGTGTCATCCTGCAGGCTGACCTGGAAAGAGGGTTGGAATTGTACAAATACTCTGATATAGTGTGCAGGGCTTATGGTACTGGGCCTGCAGGAGCTTGGTTATGCTAAGATGAGACGTTTCATCATAGGGCAGCCAACACACCAGGACTCCATTGGGATGCTCATGCACCTGACTTATGGTTAGGGTGCATGATCTATGACATCAATGTGCCGTGGGTGGACAGTGGCCACCCCCTGGTAAGGGCAGTGTCGCACCGGCTAACGATCCATTTCACGGTGATAGTCAGAAGGGATTTCAAGGAGGACCCGGCCCGTGTTGAGAATACAACCAGGCAGGCTGATGCAATCGAAGAACCTGTAGATTTCATCACGAGTGTTCGAATAGCGAGGAGGGGGAGGGGGGCAACCTGGAAACCAACTGTTTCTGCCCCAAGCAAAAAGGGGGAAAGGGTAGATATGGTCAAGGTCCCGGGAATGGAAAGGGCGGACAGGGACTCATGGCTGGAGCCCGTCCTGCAAAAAGGACCAACCCCAATCAAAATTGAACACTTGGAAGCAGCACTCATTGGCCACCCTGACCACGAGGAAGTGGCTTATGTCTGGGGGGAGGGTAGACAGGGATTCTTTATTCCAGCAGGGATGGTGCCACAGCATGGAACAGTGAGGAATTTAAAATCAGTGCAATGTCTCGAGGGAGTGATCAGGTAAAAAATACAGACGGAAGTGCCAGACGAAGCGATGAAGGCTGTGGGTAGTTATTTTAAAAATATGTGAGGACATAAAGAACTAATACGATCATTGTTTATTGCCAGGATGCGGGGCGCCGGTGGCTGAACGAAGAGAGGTGTGCATCGTGGGCCACAGCCTGGTGCGTTGGGCCAGCAGAGCCACCTTACAGACCCCATGGGGATTGCATCTGGGTTTGGCTGCAGGGGCACATATTAGGTGGAGAGGATGGAGTGGCATGTGGTGGAACCAACTGCTCCTGCTGTTATTTGAATCGAGGAATTTCCCAGTACCACATATCTTAGTGATCCACTTGGGTGAAAATGATCTGGCTGATAGGAAGGGTGTTAATTTAATAATACAAATTAAGAGGAACCTGTTATTAATTAGAGACAAATTTAGGGGATTACATATGATTTGGACGAACTGGATACCAAGGGTCAGGCCGAAAAGCCGTGTAGGATAGTTAAAACTAGAAAGAACATCAATAGGGAAATAGGAAAGTGGGTAACAAGCTTAGGTGGGTCTGTCATTAAATACCCGGGAATAGTGCACACCCAACGTGAACTCTATCAACAAGACGGAGTTCACTTTTCCCAAGCGAAACAACATGCATTTGGCTGCCTTTGCTGGGCATTTGGAATCCCTATTGTTTTAAGTCGATGGGAGTTGGGGCGATTCTGATTGACCACCCCTTTGTGGCAGGGATCCAGTATGCTATTATAGGTTAAATAGGAATAAGTTAAGATACTGAGTCATCTCCTTAAGAGATGGGGAGGTGTCCTCGGGTGTAATGCGGGGCATAGCATGCACTGGGGTCACAACCCTGGGAGCGATGTCTTAACAGGGTGAGTAGGGATATGCACTGTCTTCACACCTTGCGGGCACGGGACTCCTTACTCCTGCCCACAGTTGGGCTTGTCCTTCCTTTCGGCCATTTGCAGATGCGCTGTCGAAGGAGGGAACCATTTGTCATGGGTACTGACACTGGAAGGCACATCCAGGCCAGTACAAGAGTTAATAAGTACAGATATTAGTTAGCATACTGGACCCAAATTGCTTGGTGCAATTGCCCCCACTGGCCGTTGTTCATTCGTTATGATTGGTTGTGTTTTAATAAAGAGTACGGCCAAATGTTAACCCAACTTTGGTGTCTGAGACTTAATTAGAGGGCGCTTCGACAATACAACTGTTTGTCATTTTTAACAAAGAAATAAGGAAGTCTTACTGATTCTTATTGCTGAACCATGTGCTGGACACTCAGAGGAAAGGCTAGTGGTAGAATATTTCATCAGCACTCGCTATATTCATATTCCATATAGTAGTCTCCTCTTTTAACTAGTTTGCTTTTTCCACTTAACACCTTTATGACCTATACCATGTATTCAATTCACAGAATCAAACAGATTTTGTCTATGCCCTGATGTTTCCCTTTTCTATGCTGAAGTGAGAATAATCTTACTTTAGTGTGGCATGGGGACAAAAGTCTGTGTGATTAAATAAGGAAAGTGGGATGGAGGTTAGAGGATGAGAACTATTAGGAGATAACAAGACATCAAGGAAGAGGTGAAAAGACTATATAGTGTTGTGAGGTTTGTAACTGAAATTGTTGAAAGGGATCTAGAGGATCAACATTCCTAAAAAGAGGATTGAACAGTCCACAGGGGAACATGGGATGGTGGGGAGACATGGATTTTAACTCATTAGAAAACATTAGTGTACAAAAAAATTATGCACTCCTTACTCGTACAAAGAGTCCTAACACATCTCCGCTTGAGACTAACAGCATGAGAGGAGGAATATCACTGATCTTTACTAGAGATGTGCATTAGGGGATCCATGTCATTTTTGATTTTCATTTTAGTTACCTAAACCTGTCGTTTTTGTTTTCATAAATATCAAAGTTTCATTTTCGTTTTTGCTTTTGTTTTTGATTTTTGGCTGTAGCTTTGTTTTTCATTATATGTGGCTGCAACTTGGAGAGATTGTACCTCCAATGGAAGGCACTAAGTGTACCAAATTCCAAAATTATTGAATAAAGGAATCCAATTTTATAAGTTGCTGAATTGAATTACATTATTTTTCAAACATCTTCATATACATTCTTAGCTGTACCTTTTTTGCCTCATGCATAATATAGATGAAACTTGGTAAGTTTATATCCCTTCCCATATTTACTATTTCTGGCAACTTTCATAAGTATTGGATAAAGGGTCCTGGTACTATAAGCAATTAACTTATAAATATATCTGACTGTAACGTTACAATCAGACATACATGAAATTTGGCAGAGTGATGTGATATACAACCAGTGTACATGAAATTTGGCAGAGTTGTATATCACACTTTCACAATCATCTCTGCCAAATATCAGAAAGGTGTGAGAAGGGTTTCAGTTTTATTGCCTGCACAGCATATGCAGAGAAGGAGCCAATGCCAGTAATTCTCTTACGTGTCACTGGGTGTCTTTACACACACATTTCTTATGAATGTTTGCTGTTACATCCTGAATTTTGTGTGTCCAAATTACTCACCCAGATCTTAAACATCCGGATCTTTCAACTTCTGCGTAGAACTTCTCCCAGAACTCTTATGTGTAAAAAGTTCTCCTGGTAAACTGCTTTGCTCCAGGAAGCTGTGGTCACTTCTACAGCTGAGGCTACTTTAGGCTACTGCAGGGCAGTGTTTGTGTGAAGAATGCATCCAGGAACTTCCTCAGGGCAGTGTGTGTGTGAAAAATGAACCCGGAACTTACTTGTGGACTTGTAAACCCAGAGGATTTAAAAATCTGGAAATTTTAACATGTGTATAAAAATGCCCACTGTGGTATAAGATCGGTTTGTGATGCCAATTGGCCAGCAAAAATGTCAACCAAATAGCCTCATTCTGTGCTGTGACCATCCCAACATCTCTCCCCCACTTGTTACTGGGAAGTCAGAAGCATCTGTTCAGGAAAGAGCCAATAGAGATTCTCTTATGTCCTCTGTCACAGTGCTGCAGGATGTGATTGTGATGATAATTGGCCAGCCTGGATGCGTAAACAATGTCTCCTGATTGCTGGGATGCTTTCCCCCAAAGTACCAGTAATGTAACTTCTATGCTTGTCTGAAGGTCGCCTCCTATGCCCGCCTCAAAGCCACTACCAATGGGTCCTGTAAAGCTAGAAGCATGCAGTAATTGGCCAGTGAATGTGTCTGTCAGTCTTCTGGGTTGCTCCTCATCCTCCATCCTATAGCCTCCCTCCCCCTGCCATGCCAGGTGCCTAACTCTTACTGGCACTGCATGTCCTGCTTATTTATCTGAATAATGGTCTTCAATGGGACAACTTTAATTGCTTATAGAATTGGGTCCTTTTATCAAAATGTCCTGTAGTTTTGCAGAGATGACAGGGAATATATGTGATACATTCCTGCCAAATGCCTTGTAAACAGAATGGAATGTTAAAATGTTACAGCTGGAAATGTAGTTTCAAATTAATGTCATACCATCAGGACACTTTCACTGCTTTTAAACGAGGGCGCGCTGAAGCGCCTCCCAAACGCCACATTAAAGCAAAGCTGCCAGAAGTGATGTTCTCCCGTTGCTGACGGTGGCGGCGGCTGGAGACACGGGGCTTTGCAGCGGCGCGTTCTTAAGAGTTCAATTATCTGGCTTAAGAATGTGCCACTCCAAAGCCCCGTGTCTCCAGTCGCCGCCGCCGGCGGCAACAGGGAGAACGTCACTTCCGGCGGCTTTGCTTTAATGTGGCGTTGAGGAGGCGCTTCAGCGCTCCTCGTTTAAAAGCAGCCTTTATTCAATCTTTCTGAAATTAGACAGGAGTGTTAAGATTGTGGTGACACATACTAATTACAGGTTTCATGTAAATTGGATGGAAGATAAAGAAGTTGGGCTCATGAATGTATATGGAGATCTTTTTAAAAGCACAACATTCAAGTGCTTCTAACATTGGTTCCCTTTATCTAATTGTTTCACAAAATGGTGCACGTAGTGCCCTCCATTGGAGGTACAATCTCCCAATGTTGCATCAGAATTGAATAAGAAACAAAAATGTTATAGCCAGAAATACATTTTTCAGTTTCCCTTTATTTCAAAAACAAAATGTTGCTTTCATTTGTATTTTAATTATTTGTTTTCGTTATTGTAATAATGAAAATGAAATGTGGACCCCATATCTTTACATATGCAATAATTTGATGTACATACTATTATGTCAACAAAATCATACATTTTCTTGAATATATGGTGAACAATAGACTGAAATATGTTAATGGTTAATCCAGTCCAAATAGTTCCTTGCTCTGCTGCTAAGTCTATTGTTTATACTAGGTTTTCACAATGTGCAACTCATTTTATGTGGGTAAGGCTAATGTTGTTCCTATACACTGTTACTCTTCCAAAAGTTAACCATAAGACTGTTTTAACAACAAGACTGTCAGATTTTAGTACTGAAGACTGGTCTACTTATATCTTCTCCTGAAGCAACCTATGGCATTTTTACACACACATTAAAGTTCCGGATTTTTCAGACTTCTGGGTTTACAAGTCCACAAGTAAGTTCCGGATTCATTTTTCACACACACGCTGCCCTGAGCCAGTTCCTGGATGCATTCTTCACACAAACACTGCCCTGAGGCAGCCTAAAGTAGCCACAGCTGTACATGTGACAGTCTGCCATGGAAACCAAGTGACCACAGTTTCCTGGAGCAAAGCAGTTTACCAGAAGAATTTTTACACACAAAAGTTCTGGGAGATGCTCTATGCAAAAGTTCTGGGAGAAGCTCTATGCAGAAGATCAAAGATCCGGATGTTTAAGATCTGGGTGAGTGATTTAGACACACAGAATGTTCAGGATGTAACAGCAAACATCCAGGAGAAATGTGTGTGTAAAAACACCCAATATATTGTGAATTTTACTTTTTTATTACAGTCAAGAAGATGACAAATGTGTTTATGCACTGAAATTGAAATCTACAATTTTTTGTTAACTAAGAAGCTTAAACAGTTATATTTCTGCCACTCTAATATGGTCCCTTTGCAAAGAAAGTAAATAGCTGGTCTTTGATACTTTTTATGAATGAAAGAGGCATAATTCTATTACTATTTATCATTTTATATAGTGTTCTAAAACAGCTTTACAATCATCATTTAATTCATTTGTTATAAAGGTAAGTCATTGTCATTCGTGGAATGGCATCCAGTGAAATCATGGCTAAGACAAAATTGGGTTTTTATAAGTGCTTGTAATACCAGGTGTTATAAATGCTGGAGGTTTGTAGTGTGTGAATGCACTATTTCCCTTTATTGCAGCGAAATCTCACAGCTTTGTAAGAGTTGCATCTGGTGGATCTTACAAGGGTATGAGATTTCGCTGCATAAAAGGGGATTTAGTGCATTCACACATTACAGAACTCCAGCATTTATAACACCCAGTATTATCTTGAGCACTTTTACACATGACAAAAATGAGTTTGTATAAGTGGCCTAAAATGGGATTTAAATGCTGGTCTGTTGATTCAAATACTAGGGATGGGCGAACGCGGTTCGGTAGTTCGGTGTTCGGCCCGAACTCAGCCTGTTCAGACAACCGAACACGAACACAGTCACGAACACACCGAATGGACCGAACACCGAACACCGAAATGGCAAACACACCGAACAGAACCGAACACCGAACGACAAAAATGGCGAACACACCGAACGGAACCGAACACCGAACGACGAAATGGCCGAACAGTTTGTTCAATTCAAATCGCGTTCGGTTGTGTTCGGGTGCCTAAAACATGGTCTTCTGTCAGGTCACTGGAAGGCCAAATGTAGCAGGGAGGGGGAAGTCATTTGACTCAGCTAGGAGCAGACTTCCAGGCACCAGGGGTGGAGGGTGGAGAGTGGCTTGGAGTAGCAGCCAGCCTGATGAATCACCATCTCTTTTCGCCTCAGACCACTGGCTTGGCAGTCTATGATTGGCCACGGGCTAGGCTGCACGGAGCCAATGGGGCT
>QEPC01007812.1:2626323-2640158 GCA_003113815.1 Sphenodon punctatus
CCTCTCCTCTTCTCTATTTACACCCTGTCCCTTGGCAAAATTATTGTCTCTCACGGGTTCCAATATCATCTCTACACTGATGACACTCAACTCTATCTTTCTACCCCCTCTCTCTCCTCCTCTGTCCACTCATGCCTCGTCAACTGCCTCTCTGATATCTCCACCTGGATGTCCCGACGTCAACTCAAGCTCAACATGGCCAAGACCGGACTCCTCATTTTTCCTCCCTCCCCTTCCTCTCATCTGCATCGATGGAGTCAACATCCATCCTGTTATCCAAGCCCGCAGCTTAGGCTTCATCTTTGATATGCACCTCTCTTTTAAACCTTACATTGACTCTGTTGCCAAATCCTGCCAATTCGCCCTTCAAAACATTGCTCGGATCTGCCCCTTTCTCTCTACCTCGTCGGCCAAAATCCTTGTTCATGACATGGTTATCTCTCGCCTCGATTACTACAACCTCCTCCTCGCTGGCCTCCCTCACCTCTCCCCCCGATTGCAATCCAAAACTCTGCTGCTAAGGTCATTCACTCTGCCCATCCCTTCGGCCACGTGCAGCCTCTCCTCTTCTCTCTCCATTGGCTCCCCCTTCCTGAACGTATCCTGTTTAAACTCCTAGTTTTCAAGTTCAAAACGCTGCACAACCAAGCTCCCCCTTACCTCTCGGACCTAATCTCCCTACACACTCCTGCATGCACTCTCCGCTCTTCCGCCGTCCCCTCCCTCACTCTCCCTCATTTCTCCTGCTCACCTTCGATCCTTCTCCCTTGCTGCCTCCAATGCCTGGAACTCCCTCCCTACCCACATTCGCCTTGCCCCCTCCTTCTGCTCCTTTAAATCCCTCCTCAAGACCCACCTTTTCCTCGCCGCCTTTCCCAATGCCTGCTAGTCGTTCCCCATATACTTACTGTCTGCCCTCCTCTGCAGACTGCTGCAACCATCCTGATTGTAACCAAGCCAAACACACACCTCTGAGATTTTGCATCTGCTTGAATGTTTATTTGTCTTCTCCCCTGTCTCTCCCACTGTCCCCCCTCCCTGTCTCCCCCTCCTTGTCTTTTAGATTGTAAGCCAGAGGCAGGTACCACATCAATTGTATGTTTCTGTACAGTACCAAGCTCATGACTGGCACTATACAAATGTTTATAATAATAATAATAATAAACTTAACACACAATTAACTTGTGAAATTTATTGCCAGAGGAAGTGGTCGAGGCTGGAAGTGTAGCTAGATTTAAAAGAGAATTGGATACGTTCTTGGAGGATAGGACCCCAAAGCCAAACCAACCCCTGACTGAACAAAGTTCGCGAGGGGGGAAGGGGGCAGGGAGGAATTCAGTTTTCCCTCCCCCTCCGCTGCGTGGGTGGAAGGGGTGGCAAGGAGCACACACACCCCTGCCCAGCCTGGGATTTTTTTTAACCCCACCCCAGGGATCATCCTGCCTCATGGTGCCGGGACTCCAGCCCCAGGTCTGGCAGTGGCAGTGATGGAGGCAGCAGGTCCGGTGGTGGCAGTGGCGCTCCGGAGCCCTTTAGGCTGCTACTAGGCCTTCTGGGTTTAACCAGAAAGCCTAGTAGCAGCCTGAAGCACTTTGGAGCACCTCCACCACCAGACCCACCACCCACCACTGCTACTGCTGCCAGACCCAGGGCCAGGGCCCCAGCACCACCAGGTAGGTAGGGGTCTGGGTCTGGCAGTGTCAGTGATGGCAGGTCCGGTGTTGGCAGTGCTCCGGAGCGCTTCAGGCTGCTACTAGGTCTTCTGTTTTTATTCGGAAAGCCTAGTAGTGGCCTGAAGCTCTCTGGAGCACCACCGCCACTGCCACCACTGGACCTGGGGCCAGAGCCCCGACACCACCAGGTAGGGTGATCCGTGGGGTAGGGTGGTTAAAAAAAATTAATTCCCAGGCTTTGCAAGTGTGTGTGTGTGTGCTTCCCGGCACCCCTTCCACCCACGCAGCCTGGAGGGGGGGATGGAAAACCGCTCACCCACCCGAACAGGTTCACGCCCCCCCTGAACAGGCCAAACCAAATGGTTTTGAGTTTGGCCAAACCCCAAACAGACCAAACCCCTGAACACCTGGGGGTTCGCACATCCCTAAGGTTTGTTAATGACTATCAGCCAAGTAGGTCTAGGGGACATAACCTCTTTCAGTTGGAGGCTGGAACAAGCAGGGATGGATTGCCCATCGTGAGATGTTGGGTGATTCTCCCAAGAGACAATTACTGTTCTTAGATAGGATTTGCCCATTTGGGTCCACCTATCCTCCACAGACCCAGGTGCCTGTCTGAAGGTGGCAATTTATTTTATTTATTTATCTGCATTTATTGGCCGCCTCCTCATGCCTATGGCATCCCGGGGCAACTTACAACAGATAAAACAATACTAAAATGCATAAAATGTCAACAATATAAATAATTAAAACTGCCCACCCCCATCCTCATTCCAAAATTTCCCCCCTTCCTCCCCTCCCCTCCCCTCCCCTCCCTTCCAAAGGCCTGGGAGAACAGCCAGGTCTTACTGGCTCGGCGAAAAGCCATCAGACCTGGGGCCAGGCAAGCTTCCTCCGGGAGGGAGTTCCAAAGCCACAGTCTGGCCACCGAGAACACCCTCTCCATCATGGCCCCCCGTTTAACACAGGCGACCTCCAGGAAGGCACCCCCGGCAGACCACAGGGGCCACCCTGGGTCACAGAAGCCGAGGTGGTTCCCAAGGTATGAGGGTCCCAGGGCTTTATAGACCAACACCAGCACCTTGAACCTGGCTCAGTATGCTATAGGCAGCCAGTGCAGAGAGCAGAGCACTGGTTTAATATGCTCCCATCGCCTCATCCCTGTAAGGAGACGGGCCGCTGCATTCTGCAACAGCTGCAGCCTCTGAACCAGAATCAAGGGAAGCCCCATGTAGAGTGTATTGCAGTAGTCTAGCCTCGAGGTGATGAAGGTGTGAATAAGAGTGGCCAGGTTGGGCCTGGAGATGTATGGGTGCAGCCTCCACACCAGAAACAGCTGACAAAAGGTGGCCTTAACCACCACCTCCACCTGCCGATCGAGATGGAGGCCCATATCCAAAATCACCTCCAGACTCTGGATGGGCTATGGGAGGGCAGCTCTACCCCCCCACCAGAGGGATCGGCACTTCCCTCGCCCTACCCACCACCATCACCTCCGTCTTATCAGAATTGAGCTTCAGTCTGCTCTGCCGCATCCAATCTGCCGCAGCCTCCAAACATTGGGAGAGCAACGAGACAGCGGGACCTGGGTTGGCCGAAAACAAGAGGTACAGGTGAGTTTCATCAGCATATTGGTGACATTGCACCCCGAACTCTCTCAAGCATGGACGGTATGGTCCATGGGGTGGGAAGGCACGGGCCCCTAGGGGTCTGCGGTGCCTGAGGAAGGTGGAGGTCATCACCCCCTCACTAAGGGGGAGGGAGGTGCCGGGTCCAGGGTCCGCACGTGGGGGGCTGGTGCTGATGAATGCTAGGTCCATTGTTAACAAGGCCCCAGTTATCCATGATCTAATTTTGGATGGGGCCGTGGACCTCGCATGCATCACGGAGACCTGGCTGGATGATCTGGCTGGTCCAACTTTGGCGGATCTGGTTCCAGCTGGGTATGCCGTGCAGCATCAGCCCCGCATGAGCGGCCGGGGAGGAGGCGTAGCTATTGTTTTTAGGGAAGACTGGCCTGTTAGGAGGTATCCAGTGCCGGAGATTGTGGGTGTAGAGGCTCTGCACGTGGTGATCGATTTGGCTGGGGGCAAGCTAGGGGTGCTGCTGGTGTACCGGGCCCCTTCATGCCCGGCGGCATCCCTTACCGCTCTAGCGGAGCTGGCCTCGGAGGTGGTGTTGGGCTCCCCCAGGACTTTGGTTCTGGGGGACTTCAACGTCCACGCCGATGCCGGCCTTGTTGGGGCGGAGCGGGAGTTCATGGCCGCCATGGCAACTATGAACTTGTCCCAGGAGGTGATCTGCCCGACCCACGTGGGGGGACATACCCTCGACCTGATCTTCGGCTCTGGCCTTGAGGCGGGGGGTCCGGTTGTGGGGGAGGTGACAGCGGTGCCCTTGTCGTGGACGGACCATTACCTCCTTCAGGCCGGTCTTTTAGCGCGCCCCCTCCAGAAGGGGAAGGGACCAGTTAGGATGGTCCGCCCTCGGAGGCTGATGGAACCCCAGCGGTTCCAGGAGGTCCTGAGGGAGCTTACCCTGGATGTGGACGGTCATTCTGTGGATGAGCTGGTCCAGCATTGGAACATCTTGCTGGAGGAGGCCATTGACAGGGTGGCTCCGAGGCGCCTTCTGCCTCGGTCTCGTCACCGCAGGACCCCTTGGTTTACTGAGGGGCTGCGGTGTATGAAGCGTGTGGGCAGGAGGCTAGAGCGACGCTGGCGTCGGACTCGGTCTGTCTCCGATCGTCTTCTCCATAGGGCCCATTTGCGGTCCTATGTGGAGGCTGTGAGGACGGCGAGGAAGGAATTCCTCGCCGTCCTCATAGCGTCTGCGAAGTCGCGTCCAGCGGAGCTGTTTCGGGTGGTGCGGGGGCTGGTGAGTCCGGCCTCCCTCCGCCTGGATGGGGACTTGTCCCGGGCCCGCTGTGAGGAGTTTGTCATCTACTTCGCAGACAAGATCGCTCGGATTCAGGCCGATTTCGACGCTGGGTTGATAGCAGTAGGGGAAGAGCGCGGGGGGGCGGAGGGTCCGTCTGGTCCATCTTTATGGGGTGAGTTTCAGGAAGTGACGCCAGCCGATGTGGTGGATGTCCTGGGGTCTGTGAGGGCCACGTGTTGTCAACTAGATCCATGCCCGTCCTGGTTAATAAAAGCTTCCGGGGAGACGTTGGGGACGGTGCTGGCGAGGGTGGTGAATGCGTCCCTTCGGCAGGGGAGGTTGTCGCCTTGCTTAAAAGAGGCTGTGGTGCGCCCCCTGCTGAAAAAACCATCGTTGGACGTAGACGCGCTCGCCAGCTACCGACCTGTCTCTAACCTTCCCTTTTTAGGGAAGGTTATTGAGCGGGCAGTGGCGCTCCAGCTCCAGGGTCATCTAGATAATATCGGGCTCCTTGACCCTTTTCAATCTGGGTTCCGCCCCGGCTATGGCACCGAGACGGCGTTGGTGGCCTTGGTGGACGACCTCCGCCGGGAGATGGATGCGGGATGTTCGACATTTCTCATCCTGCTCGATCTCTCGGCCGCTTTTGACACCGTGGACCATGGGCTGCTGTTGAGACGACTGCGTGACCGGGGGGGTCTGGACGGGACTGTTCTTGAATGGTTCCGTTCATTCCTCTCGGGGAGGAGCCAGCGGGTGGTGTTGGGGGAGGAAACATCGAGCCCCCGCGCCTTACCGTGTGGCGTTCCGCAGGGATCGATCTTGTCTCCATTATTATTTAACATCTATATGCAGCCCTTGGGGGAGGTCGTGAGAGGGTTCGGGGTGCGATGTCACCAGTATGCTGATGATACTCAGCTGTACCTCTCGTTTTCTACTGACCCAGACCCTGCTGTCTCGGTGCTATCCCAATGTTTGGAGGCCGTGGCGGATTGGATGCGGCGGAGCAGACTGAAGCTCAACCCAGATAAGACGGAGGTGATGGTGGTGGGGAGGGCGAAGGGGGTGGTGGCCCCCCTGATTGGGGGGGTTTGCCCCCCTGTAGCTCAGCAGGTCCGGAGTCTGGGGGTCATATTGGACGCAGACCTGCGGCTGGAGCGGCAGGTGGAGGCAGTCGCTAAGGCTGCCTTCCGCCAGCTTTATCTGGTACGTAGGCTGCGTCCGTATGTCTCTGGCCCGGACCTGGCCTCCCTCATCCATGCCTTCGTCACCTCGCGGCTCGACTACTGCAACGCGCTCTACGTGGGGCTTCCCTTGTTCTTGGCCCGGAGGCTGCAGCTGGTGCAGAATGCGGCGGCCCGTCTTCTTACGGGGACGGGTCGCCGGGAGCACATTACACCGGTGCTCCGAGCGCTGCACTGGCTGCCGATAGTGTGCCGGGCCAAGTTCAAGGTCCTAGTAATGATCTATAAAGCCCTATACGGCCTTGGCCCCTCTTACCTTAGGGACCGCCTCGCCCTTCGCGCCCCGGAACGGCTCCTGCGGTCTGCCGGGGGTGCCCTCCTGGAGGTCCCCCGTGTTAAACGGGGGGCCACGATGGAGCGAGCATTCTCGGTGGTAGGACCGCGGCTGTGGAACTCCCTTCCGGAGGAAGCTCGCCTGGCCCCAAGCCTTTTAACATTTCGGCGGAACTGTAAGACCTGGCTGTTTGCCCAGGCCTTTGGGAGGGAGGGTGGGGAGGGATGATTTTAGTCCCCCACCCATTTATTTATTATTTTTCTAGCCCTGTTTTATATGTTTTATATGGTATATTTTATATTTAATATTTTAAAATGAATTTTAAATGTTTTAAAATTGTTTGTTGGAAGCTGCCCCGAGCTGCATTGCAGGAGGGGGCGGGGTATAAATTTGCTAAATAAATATAAATAAATATAAATAAGATCTCCCCCAGGGGCTGTATATACACATTAAACAAATGTGGAGACAGAATTGAACCCTGAGGAATGCCACAGGTCAAGGCCCGGGGGCATGGGTGGAGGCACACTCCTGCAAGCCATGCACCATCCACCCAGACCCCCGCACAGAGCAATCCAGGTTTTTCCTGGTTGCTCTGTGCAGGGACATTGGTGGGAGGTGAGGGGGGTCCTGATTGCAATCTTGTTTGTTGAAATAGTTTCAATTATTTTGACTATATGGCATATAAACACTATAAAGCAAATTATCAAATGTGTTACCAAAATAAAATAACAAAAATTGCTAGCCACTTAATCAATTCATATTCTTTGGGTGATTCCAGATGTTACGAGTACCCAATTCACCACAGTGGATTCCCAGCAGTGACGAGCTGGCTAACCACCCCCTGTGGAAAAGAAAGGTCCCAAACATGTGACGGGAGTGGGACCACGGCAGGGAATCGGACAGGCAGACCACGGCCCGGGGCAGTGCAACAGACATTACGCCCATCCCAGGCCGTGGTCAAAACACAGAGAAGGCACCCGGGCGGCTCGGCCCAGCTTCTGCTGCTGCTGCTGCCCCCGCACTGCCTCCATGTTCAGCATGACCACCGCCTCCTCTGCCTGCACCTCCACAGCAACCTCCTCCTCCTCCACCTCCTCCTCCTTCCTTGCTCGCTCGCCCTCTGCTCTCCTCTCCCTTCTGCCTTGCTCCATTCCGCCACGTCCCCCTGCTGCCAGATGCCCTTTAAATCTCCCTCTCTGGCCCGTGTTGTTGCTCGCTGCTTGGCAGTGACGCTGCGTGCTTTGTCCCCGGCTGAGAATCGTTCTGCTTGATTCCAGTCGGTGGGTGCCGTTCAGATGTTCCTTTTTTTGGTTTCCTGGTGGGAATCACTTTGACCACGCTTTTGGAGATGGTCCGTGTCAGAGCTCCGGAAGCGTGGTTAATTTTTACCCCTTCTGGGGATTGACTGTGGTGAAAATTGGGTGCCCGCGAAACAGACGTTCAGGGTGCTTTGATGCCACCACGGGATTGACCGTGGTTCGCTGTGGTTGACTGTGATCTCATAACATCTGAAAATACCCATTGTCTAATTAACCAAATATGATATGCTAACGGCTTTCATATAGAAAATGAAACCAAGGCAGAAACTGAAGTAGAATAATTTTATTCTCTATCTTACATCTTTTTTTATTATGAATTCTCTGTATCCTAGGGTACATCAGTGTTACTAATAAATTAGATAGTTTTTAAAAGTAAATCCTTCATGGATTTCTGTTTCTAAAATATAATTAGAACACCTCCAAAGTATTTCAGCACCTTCAGATTTCTCTCACAATAGCTTTTAAGAAAAGAAATGTATGCACATTAAAAATGAAGTTCTAGTTCTACCTATTTTGTCAAAGCTGATGAGTTAATTTGTGACAGTCTTTTCTATATTAAACTAATTTTAATCAAAATTTATTAAATCCTCAATGGTACCCTAGTTAAATAATTAAACTTTTAAAAAGAAATATGCCATTTTTTTCACTCAGTCACATAATCTGAATAACATTTGTGCTTTAGGATGTTTCTTCCTATGGAAAATCAAAAGTTCTAAAATTCACCAACTCTTCTTACCCTTCTGATCTTTCTCCTAAAGAAATTCACTACAGTTCTTTAATAGAGAAAAATGTATTCAAAATAAAAAAAAATGAAAAATAAATAATGAAAAATAAATTCATTAATCAATAAATAATTAAAAGCAAGCTGAATTACACACATACACTTACACACACACACAATTGCACACACACGCGCGCAAAATATGAGTTGTGGTTAACCTTCACAATACAAAGATAGGAGAGTTTTCAGTCACCAGAAGTAGATCACAAAGCATTCAGAAATGACAAGATCAACCCTATCTTAGAGGATTAGAAATAACAGAATTAAATTTATTAGAAGGAAAGTCGTCATTCTAAATCCTAAACTAAGAAAGTTCCTATGCAATAAAGAAGATAAAAAGAACTGCACTGCATTCAGTTGGCCAGACTCCAGGACACAGTGGAAATCTCATTTAAAGTAAAATAAAGGTAATTCCCTTTGCAGAATTGGGGTCTGAAATGATATGGGCTTTGCAGAAAACAAGCAAACTATGATTTTGACTTGCCATTTTTAGAACAGTTTTTGCTTGGGCAGAAATACAGATTTGGCAATTATTTATTAAACGAAGGACCAAATCTGTATTTCTGCCAAAGTGAAAAGTGTTATAAAAATGGCAATTCTGAATCATAGCTTGCTTTCGTTCAAAGCCCATATAATAATAATAATTAATAAACATAGCTATTTATGGTACTAATTCTTATAAAATACTTCTATTGGCTAATCTATACTAAACTATTTCTATCGACTGATTTAGCACTTGTCTTGAACTTTGACTTAATTCTATGGAAAGCAATTATAATATCTACGATGCAAAATGCCAAACTAACAAACAAAGTTTGACTCTTTTCTTTTACTCACTTGACAGAAAGAAAGTATGCCAAACGTATGCCAAAATCACGTTTGAAGCCAATAACCAGCAAAATATCCTACAGCACCTAGTAATTTTATAGTGTATTTAAATTCTTAAATGTTACATAAAAATCAAAATGTATCACCTTTCTGTTCCAAAGTGATCTTCCATGATACCTTTATTCCTGTCTGTCTGCATACCTTTATGAGCACACAAAATCCTGTATATGTAAACGTGTACAAGTGTTGAGTATTGGCAGATATCCAGTTAACTGCATTACCATTGAATTACTATTTGATTTTACTATATTTTTAAAATTTACTCATTCCCTCTATCTGGACTGTTTTGATTATGCAATAATTCAAAAAATAGTAATATCATATATTCCAGTTTGGAAGTTAACCCCCACAGTTACACAGTTACTGAGTAACTACCAAGCTGTCTGGAATTCCAGATTTTAAGTATGGATAATTTTTGGTTATCTGTCTCCATTCTAGTCATGTGCAACATTTTATTGATGATGGCCTCAGTCTTCCCTAAAATTGTTACAACCCCCACCCCACCCCTGGCTGTATAATCAAGGGCCAGTAAACTTGGACCAAGAGGGCTTAAAGGGATAGGCCTCACTGGTGACCAAGGGCTGGCAAACATGGAAAAGGGGAGCTTGAAAGGATAGCCCCCATAGAAAAGAAGGGCTTGTAAAAAAGGATTGGGCCCAGCCACCATGGAAACCAGCAGAAAGTAGGTCGCTCATGTGAAATACCAGCCTGAACCTGGGGGAAGAGAGGAAAAAGGAAAACATCTTGAGTAAAGTATGGGGCCATTAAGAGGCATTCTTTCTATTCAGTAGAGCACCAATGACTGGAACTTGGAGCAGCAACCCCCCACCTCCCCCAGGAATGAATAAATCCAGATGTTCCCTTGCGCCTTTTGTGTCCCAGGGAGCCGATTGTTAGGCCCCAAGTCTCATCCTTAACTTCCCTCCAGCCACTGTTGTTTACTCTTTCCCCCTGTGTCAGAGATATCTTATGCATCTTGTATGACCCTTGTATGGAAATAAAAGTTTGGTTTCTCCCCTCGTTAGCTCATTGTGTACCCCAAATGACCCATCGTAGCCTCCCCAAATCTTTTGTTCAGTACCCTATAACTGCCCCTAGTTTTCCCATCAACCTCTGAGAAATCTTTGGACCTAGATACGTGTGGCTAGTCTGTATGTGTCTAAGTTAAGGGTTCTCCCAGACCTTGGTCCTTCTTCCATTCCCCGAACGCTGCTGGATCCATGGGTCGCAAGTCCCCTGTCAACAGGCTAGGAAAGGTAACCTCAGGTCCAGCTTCTCCAGTCAGGTGGGGAAGCCTCTCTCTCTCTCTCTCTCTCTCTCTCTCTCAATACCACTTTGCTGAGCCTTTTTTGGATTCCCCCCCTTCGCCTACCTTACTTTCGCTTTCCCAGCCGCCGCGCGTAATTTTTCCCTTTAGAAATAAACTTGTTGTTATTGGATACCTGTCTCTTAATCCATTCATAAAACAGTCCAGTGACCATTTCATGCATACACAATGATTTTTTTGATTTTTTTTAACTATTCTCTCATGAGAATTTGTTTTGGGTGAGAAAGTCATTACGAATGCATCAAATAGTCACCTGACTATGCATGCCCAAAATGATGGCTAACCTTCAGCAAAATGGTGGTGACACTGTTGCCATAATTTTGGTGAAGGGCAGCAGCCATTTTTGATGCATGTGCAAAAGTCTGGTGGCCATTTTGTTTGCAATGTCCCACCCACCCCAACCCAGAACTTGACAAAAAAGTTCTGGTTCTTGGTTCATCTCAGATGAGCCAAGAAGAGGGATTTTTAGGAGGACTGAGAGAAACTCAAGAACATGTTTTAGCCCCAATCTTCAGGCTTTTAATGCCAATGGCCTGGGTCCTTGATGTTTCCCACTAATGTGACAAAAATGTTGTTCTAAAATTTATCTGAGATCTGTATTATATAAAACTACTTTTCTTTCTATGCCTTACTATAGACCTACCTATTCTATTTCCCGTTCTTTCCTGCTAGTATTGATTTAACCCTAGTGTATTCCTATGAAAAGAGCAACCTTAGTAGACTTGTAGGGTACATGTGTACCTCAATGCAGAGTCTGTAAACAATGATAATTTATTTCAAAACTAGTAATTTTATTTTTAAAAGTAACACAAAATGGTTCAAACATTAACTGTGTCTTTGAAATCAATGTATTGGCAGCAATTTTGAAAAATACACACACACCCGGAATGTAGTCATTTGCATTTAAAAAGAGGCCAGTTTGGCCCATTGGAAGGAATCTCAGTTATGATGACCTAAAGGCATATGAAGTACAAATATCCCCCACCCCCCAAGACACAGTCAGTGGAATGACACTGGGGAAGATTGTATTTCTGTTGGGGGATAGGTTTGTGGGTGTGACCTCTGCTGTAATATATGCAAATTGATTTGGGTGGAGAAGACTATATGGCTATATGTGTGTTTGTGTCTGCAGGGGGGATGGGTTTGTGTGTGTGCTCTGACACATTCTGGACACATAAAATGGAAGTGTTTGGGTTCCATTTATCCTGACATTAGTACTCCCTGGGGTATATACACTTACCCCATATGGAGATTTTCATTGTGTGTGATGTGCAAACCTTGCCTCTATTATTTATAAGAAACAATTAATGGTATCTCACTGTCCTTTGGATATATTGTGACCCTGGGAGCAGGTCCTAAAAGGGCGAAAAGAGAGAACTACTAACTTGTAAGTTATTGAAATATATACACGTCTGGGGTACAAAACTACCCCAAAACTCTGCAATTAAAGAAACATACATTTTCTTCAAACACTATCTATATTTTTTAATCTTTAGAAAGAATACATCTTCTCAACTAATGAAATTTTCCAAATACACTGAAACAGGTACATTGTTTTCTCTTTTCTGTTTATAGTATGGACAACTGCAAGACTAGAATCCATTTACGATACATTTTTTATTTAATGAGAAACTCATAACCACTGGTATTCTTTCATTAGAGGGGTTCATCAGCCCTGATTATTTTGAGTCCTAAAGGCACAGGCTGAGAAAAATAAAATGAGTTTCTCAGGGAAAAGTCTTCTACAAGTACGCTTGATTGTCAATGCTGAAAAGATAATCTATTATCCCACTGACATATATATTTTAATTTAACTAAGCTAATTAGACACACAGCTCTAAGGATCTATGAATATTCTCTAATGTGTTTGATGGTAGAAATCTTATTGAAAATAAAGCCATGACATTAGTTTGTTATAAAGTTAGATAGTCTCTTGGATTCTAAATGTTTAATGATTAAAATTTCATACCCTTAGAGGAGTTTCATCTTTTAGCTACTCAAAAAGAAGGTCAGGCAAACTCTCTCTTATTATACCTCATGGAAGAAGCAAATTGATCTGTATCAAAAGAAACTTCTGAGCTTTATCAAAGATTAGGGTGCTGTGAAATAAAATGTTTCAATCGGTTCAAGGACATGCTGGTGAGAAGATAAAATGCTGGTTATCTAGTGACTGCCTTAGCTACTTTTTCCAAAATAGTATCAGGATAGTCTTTGCTGAGCTCTATCAGAAGTTGAATATACTCAAACATTTGAAAAGCAGTATCAATATAATTGCCAATTTTCATCTTTACAGGTACTTTTATTTATTCTCTTTCAGATGGCATTATTAGAGCCAAATGCACTTGTCATTGCATCATGGAAGGAGGAAATGACACGTTTGTGGGGCTTAAAGTAGGGTTGAAATGAGCAGCTACATTGCTGCTCATGAGAAAATTTACTATATTGGGAACCAGGATCACTTTCCTGACTGTTTCCCAATAAGAATACAATTTCTTGATTCTCACAATACCATGAGAGATAATCCAGATTTACTTACTTTTACTTACTGTTTACCATGTGTCATTTTTTTACCATTTACCACATTGCTGAGGGTACCATTTTACTTCCAGGTTTGTTTCCACATTTCTGAGCCAATCACTATATGGCTAGTCCATCCCTTGACCTCCCCCTAAACCTCTACTCCACTGCCTCCGGTCAGAATTGTTGTTCTATGCTGTTCCCTTTGCTTTGCACAGTCTGTAACTGAATTGCTGATTAATAAAGGAATCTGCATACCAGCCAATGAATGACTAGGAAGTACAAGGGGAAACGGACTGCAAGAAATGCAGCATCATGTCAGTATTTCCTCTCGGAATTAGAAATGGACAGCAAGGCAGTAAGCAGCAAAGCAGTAAACTAGATCCTGGTAAGCAAATTATCAGTAAATCAAGAAAGGAAATGTCGGTTGAAACATTACCAAATCCCAAGAGGTTCTTGATTCGACTGAGACAGTTATAGGGAACCATGATTTTGATGTGATTTCTAGGGATGGGCGAACGCGGTTCGGTAGTTCAGTGTTCGGCCCGAACTCGGCCTGTTCAGACAACCGAACACGAACACGAACACGAATGCACCGAACGCACCGAACACCGAACACCGAAATGGCGAACACACCGAACCGAACCGAACCCCGAACTACAAAATGGCCGAACACACCGAACGGAACCGAACACCGAACTACGAAATGGCCGAACAGTTCGTTCAATTTGAATCGCGTTCGGTTGTGTTCGGGTGGCTAAAACATGGTCTTCTGTCAGGTCACTGGATGGCCAAATGTAGCAGGGAGGGGGAAGTCATTTGACTCAGCTAGGAGCAGACTTCCAGGCACCAGGGGTGGAGGGCTTGGAGTAGCAGCCAGCCTGATGAATCACCATCTCTTTTCGCCTCAGACCACTGGCTTGGCAGTCTAT
>QEPC01007812.1:2641047-2658596 GCA_003113815.1 Sphenodon punctatus
ACCGAACACGAACACACGAACCGAACGCGGCCGAACCGAACGGCCGAACGCGAACGCACGAACCGATCGCGGCCGAACCGAACGGCCGAACACGAACCGCGATCTGTTCGCCCATGCCTAGTGATTTCCTGTTTTAGTGAAATCTCATTTCAGCCCTAGTTTGAAGCACACTCTTTATTATAACATAACAGTCTGAGATCTTGTAAAAATGGGGGTAGGCATACTATGCTTCCCCTTGGTAACTGGATCAGCCTCCCACTCTCAACTTTATGAACTATCCTACCCCTCCATTCCAAAGCTCTGCCCCTCTTTGGTGGGGGGCATCTGTCAAAGCAGTATCGTGGGAGCAAGAAACAGTGGGGATGGGGTGCTATGTCTCCTGGGACCACAGTGAGTTTTAAAATGTTTTATATTTTTAAAAAAAAGTAAAGATCACTGAGTATGAATAAAATGGTCACTAGATCATTCTGCGCATACTCTCCCTTTTCCATAATGGTACCAGCACAGATTGCAAAAGGGCTGCACATGCGCACAATGGCCCAGTTATTTTTCATTTTCTAAAAATTATTTTTTAAAATTTATGAATAGTTTATTACAAAGTTTATTACAACCCCCCCACACACCTAATATCGCAGTAGCCATGCCAAAGCAACATCATTCTCATAACAGCGAGACCCTCCATACACCGACCACCCCTCCAAGACTGAAGAACCTACGTTAATTTAGTCATCCTTAAAATCTCCCACCTTCTTATTTATCAGGCCTGAATGGTGAGTGGTTGCCCATTTTTCCAATTTTTAGCAATCTCATTTTTTCTGCCACCCAAAGATTCAGTACCATCTCAACATCATTCCCCTGGATAGTGTTTTCGATACCACAATAATATCTCTAAGGGTGTAATCTGGAAATCATAACCAAATATTCTTTGGGATCCTGTCTTCTATCTGCTACTAGAAAGTCTGTACAATGACACACTCACACCAACTCTCCAGTCTACAGGGAGTCAGAAACTATGGTATTTAAAATATTTTTTAATTTAAAAAGAACACCGCAAAAAGAAATATTTTGCTTATGAAAACCCCTGAAAATGAAGATTTTGTAATCAAAAACTAAAACTAAAATGAATGGGATCTCTTCTGCACACCCATACTATCAACCTTTCCTGGACGCATCACTTCCTACCACATTCTCCTCTCCTTTGTATCAGTCCACAATATCTGAACCTCGGGTAACATCCCCTGGATTTCTCTAAGGTCCGTTTTAACCTTCCTAGTCAACTGTACACCAGTGTCCTGTAGTAAGTTCTTCTCCTGAGGTGTATTACTACTAATACATCCAGGGGAGGGGATTCCTTTCATGGCATGTATGGTGGGCATTAACTTTCTGCTCTAACTGCCTTTCCATGAGATCTCGGCACACTCACTAAGATTAAGTTGCATTCCCCACTGGGTGCTTTTTGCTGCTTTCACTGTCCAGTGGATGATGCTGTGTCCTATGAAGTACACCCACTTCTTCTGGTGATTACCACCTGGGCCTGAAATATCACAAGAAAGGAAGGTATGGAATGATATTTTGTATTGGAGAAACCAAGAAAGGAAGGTTAAGCTTACATGCCACACCCAAATTCACCATGCACCCTGGCTCTTTGTTCCTGAAATTTGAGTGCTGAAGTTCCTGATGTAATTGTGGAAGGACCCAGACCTCCAATGCCTCAGGATCTGTATGTCCCAGTCATTAAAACAGAGAGAAGCTGCAGTGCTGGCTAGGGATAGGATGAGAGAAAGTGTTCCCATTCTGAAGGGAAATACCAACTTTTCAGGAATGCTTGAGAGTGTCGGTAGGTTCTTCGTCAGTTTCTGGTCTTTCCAGTTATTGCATATTTTTGTTTTTGTTTTTGTCGCTTACCGGAACTTTTTTGTCGCTTTCTGAGACTTTTATCATAAAAGTTTTATGACCGTTTTACAGCCGTTTTATAGCAATCTTTATGGAAATTCACAGCACTTCCCTGGTGCTTAGCTGGCAAGTTTTCATCTCCACAGCCCTGAGTACTCACGGGGCACACACAACCCTTGGAACTGGCCTGTGGCAGCTCAGTTCAACTTCTAAAAATAACAGAACATGGTGAAAACAATGGGAAAGTTGGCAAGTTTCTGCATTGTGCAAACCTTGGCAGATGCAGGAAGCAGCACTTGCTGATTTTGTTGTTGTTGTTTGTTTCAGATCTAGTGCTGGACTGCCCCCATCCTAAATGAGTGTGACCAGCAACTTCCAGCGGGAAGGTTTGGTTGCCACAAACAAGCCCTAAGCCTCAAGATGAATTGGTAATATGTACCAATTAGGGAAGGCCCCATTGGCATGTCAAAAAAACATAATCATCAACCTGCTGTCTCATGAGCAGATAGTTACCCATCTTCTGCACTGTACAGCGATCAGGGTACTTAGCAGGGTGAAGTGCCATTGTCCTCCCATGTCCTTTCTTATCAGTTGTGGATAGGTCTGCACTTATTATTTACAAAAATATATATTCACGAATATTTTCAAGAGTCTGAGGGCCGTTCCCAAGTGTTTGGGACAGTCCGAAGACCCTTGGGAAATACTTGTGAATCTGAGGTCAGGGACAAGGAGGAGGTCAGAGGGAGCTTGGAAGGAGGAAACAGGTCATGGAAAAGGTCTGAGTATGCTCAGAAGGGCCATTCAGCTCTTGTGAGCATGCCATGGTTTGGGTTTTTTAAAAACTTCCACGGTCCCGAGGAAGCCACATGTTACCGGACCCCCTCCGGAGGGTGACTAATATACCCCATAGCCCATGCTGGTCTATTCCCTCTCTCTCTCTCCTGCCCCCTTGTCTTCACTCGGCCAAGGATTTTCTGAATTCTGAAGTTTCAGGGGCCCTTCCTTTCAGTGGCCCTTCAAAACTCTGAAAATCAAGTCCAACACCCCAGTCGGTATTTTCCAAGGAAAACCAAGGACTGAGTTTCAGCAGTAGTTTTGGACTATCTCAGGCAAAGCTGAAGGACACATCGTCACCCCTACCCCATGTCTCCTATCTCTAATGCACAAGTCATGTCTGACCTGGAGTTCTCACACCTGAATTCACCAAAGAAGACTATCTTGAATGCCATGCCAAAAAAGGACACCCGAGTTGTCAAAACATACATAGGGAAAAACCTCTACTGTCCCCCAGCAGAGGTGAGGTAATTGGGGTCCCCCTGTCCTTTCTTCACCTCTCAAGGCAACAATGGGGGGGGAGGGATCAGAGGAATAAGAGGGGGTGTTGTTAAAGACCCACCCTCTTGTCCCAGGGGAGCAAAAGGAGGGATGGGAGAGGCATTCCACAAAAACAAACACAAAAAACCCAAACAAAAACCTGTACCCAATGTCTCAGGCCTTCAGCCCACTCTGGAAAAGAGATGGGGGAGCATTCCAGGCCAGCACCCTGCATGTTAGGGGAGGGCAGTCATCAGCTCTTCTCTTGCCCCTCTGGTGTCTGCAAAAACTCCCACATCATTCCAGACCAGGGACAGGCTGACACTGTCACTCTCCTCTTTTTAATGTGCTGTGCACATGCCACTGAACAGTTGTTCAGCCTTCCCAACAAACAGCTCATCATTGGAGGCTAGGCTCCACTTGGCAAGACAAACTCCAGCTGCTGCCTCCTGTGCTCTCTGGACCATGAGCTCTTCCTCGTGTGTCCAGCCAGTTTCATCCCACCCAGTGGTGTTTTTGAAAGAGAAATTCAGTCTTTTCTCCAGTTGTCGACGCACCCCCCTCCAAAGAAGACAAGGACACAATATATGGGTTTGAACGGCCGCACTCTTTATTAATTATCCCCATAAAGGGGGAAGAGGTAACCCTCCCACTTCCCCCTTTGAACTGGGGTCCTTTCAATCTCTTATAAATAACTGTTAACCTTCCCAACAGGAGGTTCCCCTATTGTGCCAGGGATTGTCCTGTTTGCCTGGTGCCCTCCTCTATTGTCTTCGGGTTAAGCCCTAGGGGAATCCTCCTGTGCCCTATCTTAACCAACTTTTCCAACTTACACCCTACCCCTACTACCGGTTTAACCGGGCGAGGGCGAGTTGTTCGCACCTATCCCCTCGCCCACCGAGGCGGGGGGTTTAAACAACAAGGAAGAGGACACCGTAACCTCCTGTTTGGTGCATGGTCCGCCCAGCAGGTTCGGCCGCTCGTCTCTCACCCTTGGGCTGGCCATGCAGTGGGCCGCACTGAGCGGCTATGTCTGGCCAATACCCATCTCTTAAGGAGATGTTGCTACCCTATGCTATCCTAACCGTTTCAACTTTTAACCGTTGGCCTGAACTCAGCCTACCGCCACCAGAACCGCCAGCTCTGCTTGGCTGGTTCGCCGCCAAAATTCAACTTGAGAGGATTTTATATAGGCTGCGTTTCAGGACCCCGAGATATATACTACATCCAGCATCCGATAGATGGACCCCATCGCTCCGATACAACTCATCCTTATCATGGCTAATCTCCGCATGAGAAATTGCGAACCCCCCTGTTCGCTGCAGCCAGTTACCAATTTCCGAGTTTGCCCTTTTTCTCACCCGGTCCACTCTGCCCGGGTGGTGGGCATTAGCCCAGACTCTCCTTTGCAACATTTCTGACCAAATCAGAGTGCATCCCTGGAACCGATCCTGCACCTTTTGCAGATCTGCCTTCACCCTCTTTGTAAGCCAAAGCCCCGTAACCTTGGGCAGGTTATTTTCTCCCAAATGGATTACCATTATTACCGGTGTCGGGAATTTCTCTGCCGCCGCAGACAGCGCCGGGAGCAATTGCTCCCACAGCATACCGCGTCGGCCCAGCCAAATTATATTTGCCCTATCGCCTAGGCCCAGCTGAGTGCCCCATCCACTTCGGGCGGCCATCTTTCCAGCCCAATGGACGATGCTGTGGCCGACGATCCACACCACCTTCCGTCCCCGCGGGGGTTCCGCGTCTGGAAAAGAAATCATAGTTAGACGGTTGCTGACGGGTGCCCAAATGCCCCGACATTCTTGGCTCGGTGTCCCTTATATAAAAACGGTAAGCAGAAGACCGCCATCTCCCTATGTGTTGTATGCGTTCTGCAGGTAGACCCATGCTCGCAGCCACCGATGCCGCCCCTATGCGAAAAGAATGCGCAGTGTAATAACCTGGGTCTAGGCCTGCTTCCTTCACGCACATGTTAAGGACTGCCCCAAACTGGTATCGCGTCAGCGGAGTCCCATCCTTGTGGAGGAACAACGGGCCCTCCGCTTTCGGGCGGGATGTTAGATACTGTTTTATCGCTTCGACGGGGCATGTAAGGGTGTCGCCCGAAGGGCACAGCCTCACGACCTTGCCTCTTGCCCTTTGATCCGTCTTTGATTTCCTCAGATGTAACAAGAGGGTGTTACCTTGCCAACCCACATCATGGATCTGCAGCGCCGCACCCGACCTATCTTTCCTGGATTGGGGGACGATCTCGCCGATCCTGAAGGCCCCAAATAGCGCCACGCGGAATGCGGCCCTAAAAAGAACTGCCTCACTGTCCGAGTGACATACGGTATGTAATGCCTGGCAGATCCTTGTGAGGAGCTGAGGGGTAATGGGGGCCCTCGTGTCCGGTGTCCGCGGGGCGCTACGGGCCCAACTCTCCCTAAGACGGCTCATAAAAAAGCCGTTATCGGGAGATGGGTGGCCCGCTAGACGGCTCATAAAAGAGATGGCAGCTATTTTTCCCCCGATCGTACCCGGCGCCAAGCCCCGTTGCCTCAGTTGGAGGGCAAATTGAAGCATCTGGCCCTCAGGGATGGGGAATCCTAGTTCCCAACCTTTCCCTGACCTGTATTCCTGGAACTCTCCAAAAGCCGTTTCGTACGCCCGCCTGGTTCTGAGCGCGAGGGATCCCTGCACTGCCTGATTTAGGTCTAGAATCCAAGGTTCCACATGTCCCTCGGTAGCGGCTCTGGGTTCTCCATGGCGTCTGGTGCGAGTTGGCGAAAACGGTCTGTCTGAAATCGAGAAAGGGCATCGGCTATGCCATTATCAATTCCGGGCACGTGCTTGGCCACGAACAAAATGTTTGCCCGCAAGCATTTAAGTACAAAATGCCGGACCAGCCGCATGACCCTTTCCGATTTCGACGACAGCTTATTGATGACGTGAACGACCGCCATATTGTCACACCAGAAGAGAACCCGCCTGTTGGAAAATTCCGCCTCCCATAACTCTACTGCCACCACTATGGGGAAGAACTCCAGGAATGTTAGGTCACGGGTTAATCCCTGTTCTTCCCACTCCACGGGCCAGGGGGCAGCACACCACTTTCGCCTGAAGTACACCCCAAACCCGTGGCCGCCTGCCGCGTCAGATTGTATTTGAAGCTCCGACTCCAAAAGGAGTCGTTGCCGCCAAAAGCTCACCCCATTGTAGCCCTGGAGGAAAGCCTCCCAGGTTGCCAAATCATCCCGCATCACCCTTGTCACACGGACATGATGATGCGGGGGATGGTCGCTCCCCATAAGGGCATACAATCGGGACATGAAGGCTCTCCCTGGTGCGATGACTCGGCAGGCAAAATTAAGGCTACCCATGAGGGACTGCAGCTGCCTGATCGTTATTTTGGTGGCTGCCCTGGTTGTCGCTATCAATTCCTTGAGGGTTTGGAGCTTGTCGGCTGGCAATCTAGATAGAGAGCTCACGGTGTCGAGCTCTATGCCCAGATATGTCAACTTGGTCGTTGGGCCTTCAGTTTTTTCGGGGGCCAACGGTACCCCCAGTTCCGCGGCCACTCTCTGGAACGCGCGCATCCCTAATGCACATTCAGTTGTCCCCGCCCTACCCGCGAAGAGGAAATCATCCAGATAGTGCGTCATCAGTCTCCGCCCTGCGCGCTGGCGCGCAATCCATTCCAAAATGGTGCTGAACTTTTCGAAGGCTGCGCACGAGATGGAGCATCCCATGGGCATAGCCTTGTCAAAGTAAAATTGTCCCTGGAACTGCATGCCGAGGAGCTCAAAGTCCTCGGGATGCACTGGCAGGAGACGGAACGCCGACTTGATGTCGCATTTCGCGAGAAGGGCACCCTTGCCGCAGGAACGCACCATTTCGACTGCAGAGTCAAATGATGCATACCTTACTGAGCAAAGTTCCGGGGGGATTGCATCATTCACCGACTCCCCTTTAGGGTGGGACAAGTGGTGAATCATGCGATATTCCCCCGGGGCCTTTTTTGGCACTAAGCCCAGGGGGGATATCCGGAGTGTGGGAATAGGCAATTCTTCGAAGGGGCCTTGAATCCTACCTTCCTTTACCTCTTTATCAATCTTTTGTTGAACTAATTGTTCGTTACCAGTCACCGATTTCAAATTTTTTGCCCCGAGATGATAGCGGGGGCCTTGGGTGGGGATCCTGAAGCCACTCCTAAAACCCTCTACAACGTACTCGGCGGTTTCGCGGTCAGGGTAATCCCGGGTCGCCAACCATAGTGCCTCATGCCGAACCGGAGTTGGCGCCCTTCCCCACCGGTTGACTGGCACTTCCTTGGCTGGCGGTGGCCTGCCTGTTACCCCCTCGCCCCCTGCTCCTGGCTCCATACTGTCTGAATCTGTTACACGTTGATGCGGCATGGTCACCTGCACATTGGGTGCATACGTGTTTGAACTTACACTGGGTCCGAAAACACCTGCCCCCATCATTGAAATCCCAACACGTAGGCCCCCCTGAAGGCTGCCGTGGTCTGTTTTTCTGTCCACCTTCGCCTTGCTGTGTGCCCCCCATACGCGAGAGGACGTGGCCGCTATCTGATCGGGGGGCATACCTGGAGCAGCTGATACACTCCAGCCAGATATCGTGAGCATGAAGATCCCAACGAAGTCTCGGGTTGTTGGCCGCCCTACGCCGGAAGGATTCATCGTAGCGCAGCCAAGCGCCCGGTCCTCCCGTATCAAACGCTCGGCGAACAATGTCCGAGTATTTGATCATCTCCAGCCCTCGCTCTGGGAACCTCGCCAGCGTCACCCCCATATAAATAGTATAAGCAGCTGTCCAGTTGGACCAGGTGCGTTCGGCCTTTGGCCTTTTAAACTTCTCTTTTTCTTTCCTCTCTTCCCTATCATTCGGATCTGGTATAGGGTCGCTGAAGAGGAGGGCGAATATGTCAATGTATTCGCCACTCCATATTTTCTCTTTGGTAGCTTGGAGCAAATGCTCCCCTAGTGGGGCAGACACGTCCGCGTGCCCCCCCGACAGGGGGGGGCCTCTTCCCGATGGCCACAGCATCGTGCAGTCTGTTGCGGACAGCACTGACCCGCCCCCCACACTCGGGCCGCTGATTTGTAGCCTAGATTCGGGCAGTGCCCACAAACCACGGCTTGGCATCGTGATGCCCTCCCCCCAGCTTGCCCACTCAATTCAGGGCAAGTTGAGTGGTGACTCCTACCGAGTTCATGGTGGACACCTGGCCCCACCGGGGAGCCCTCCCCTTGGCCTCTAAAGGGCCCTGCCCCCCAATGATCCTCCTCCTCTTCGTCCCACCAGCCATCCCCCCCTTGCTCACCTTCAACGGGTTCGGGTCCGCATCGGGGGCCTGGGCCACCCATGTGGCTCGTTGGTCCCCTCTGTCCGCGCTGTGCCGCCTCCATGCTTTCTGACAAAACCCGCATTCCTTCCCGTAGTGCCTCAAATTGAGCTTGATAGTCGGGGGGGCCTTCTTCCCTTCGCCTGCTCGGTCCCGGTTCCTCGTCCCTGAAACGAGAAGGCAGAGCCCGACGCCGCCCGCCTCCCGTGCGGCGTGGGCCCTCCTCGTAGCCTGGGGGCAGGCCACCTGTCCCTTCTTCCCTCGGGACCGGTTGCCCGGTTTCTCTTTCATCGTCACCATGTTGCCCCAGGGGCGCACTGCGACCCCCTTCCAATTCCTCTATGCGGGCCTGATATCCTTCCAACTGGGCCTGCATGGCCCTGAGGACTGCGTCCTGCGAGGCCCCGCCTTGCTGCTGTTTTTTAGGGTTAGCCTTTTTGGGGGGAGGCTTACTTACCTTCTTTGCTTGGGCCTTCTTCTGGCCCTTGCGGCGGGGGGGCATTTTAGCACCCTGCTGCTCCCACTGCCGCTGCTGAGTCACCCACTGGGGCACTAAGCAGATCCCTCTGGGCTGTCCTGTAGTGATCCCTTATGCTATGGGGAGAGTTTTCTTTGCTTCCTGTTTTATCCTGAGGGGGGGGAGGGGAAAGGGGACTTACTCCCTTTGCTGCCCTGGGGGGGGAGGGGGGAACCACCCACAGACCCCGGGTTTCAATACACTATGGGGAGAGAGGGGGGGGCAGCCCACCCAAGTCCCCCGACCCCACAAGGCTAAGTCTAGTATAGGCCTGCTTGGGCCTACCAGTGCCAGCTGCCTCCTCGGTGCAGGCCTGCAGGAGGAGGGGGCTACTTTTTGGCCAACCTGTGGCCCCTTGTACCAACCAGTGGGTGGGGGGATGATCCCACCTGCCTGGTCCCAACCCTTTTCCCCCATCGATCAGCAACATGTAATGCTTTGGGGGGGGGAACCCCAGTGCACTAGGGGGGTCCCCCAACCAAAAAAACCCTGACCCCTTTTCCCACTCTGTGGGAAGAAAACTTGTATGTTGGGGGGGGGCAATCAGGCCCCTTTTTACCCCTCTGGCTGCCTATCCAGGCCTGCAGCCTCAGGAAGAGGCCCCTCTGCTTGCTTGGGGGAGGGGGGTGTGCGGCAATCCTACCCGCCCGGCCCCATTCCCCACCGACCGATGTGGTGCCCTTTTATGGTGCCGCGGGAGGGGGAGGGGGGAAGGAGAGAGAAACCCCAGGGGGGCACTGGGCCAATCCCCAACCCACCCCGACCCGTTCCCCACTCCATGGGGCAACAAAACCTGTAGGCCAGGGGAGGGGGGGAGGCAATCCAGCCCCGCTCAAACCCCCGCCGCATCTCGCGGCAGCCACGCAGTTCCTGCTTCGGGGAACTGGCTCCTCCGCCGGCCGTGGGGGGGGGAGCCTCCACTCCCGCCCCGCTCACCCTTACTCCGTGCACTTCGAGGAGAGTGGCCTGGCAAATGGCGCTGCCTCAAAGCACGTCCTGACTCCCCGCTCCCGCCTGGCCGAATGAGGCAGAGAGCGGGGATTTCTAAGATGGCACCCGGGACTTTCGACTCTCGCGAGAGTCCCAGACGCGCTCCTAACATGGTTGCCAGGGCAACCAAGGCCTGATTCCCTGCCCTACCCTACAGCGGCCGCTCCTTTCTCGCCTCCTTTGGCTGGGAGGGGAAAGGGGCACCGCCAAATCCCCGCCGCGGTGATCATGGAGGGGACTTACAAGGAGATAGGATAGCTGGACTGGTGAGCTCTTAGGGTAAAAATGCTACGTCTCAGACATCACTGCCGACAAAGTCAGACTATTGACATTCATATAAGAGGCTGGAAGCAGTTTTTAAAATCAGTTTCTCTTTATCACAGTTATGGAAAGTGATTATGTGGTGTATATATGTACAGTGCCACCCATCTATGAATATTGCTTTCAGATCTTTGCCTGATTGTAAAGGGTACTGATCAATAAGTAGGGCAGAATGGAAGAATACTTGCAATTTGAGCAATGCACATGGGGGCGGGGGAGAAGAATTTGAAGATGGGGAAAAAAAGAACAATAGCTTATCTGATAAATCATCAGTGGCTAAAAAGAGCTGAATTGCCTTCTTGTCATTTTTATTTTGCATATCTACAGCAAGTTCTGCATCTGTCTACGGCTGACACAGGAGAAAGTGTTCCCGTTCTGAAGAGAAATACTAACCTTTCAGGACAGCTTGCAAGTGTCTGTCAGTACTTCATCAGTGTTCGGTGATTCCGTGTTTATGCCATTTATTTTTTGTCACTCTCGGGGACTTTTTTGTGAGTTTCTGGGAATTTTATGACAATTTAACAGATGTTTTACAGCATTACTTGGTGCGGTGCTTAGCTAGCACGTTTTCATCTCCACAACCCCCACGTAGGGCACACATGAGATTTGGGACCAGCCCATGACTGCTCCATTAAATGTGGAAAAAAACTGGAAAAAGACAAAAACAACAGAAAAGATGGTAAGCTTCCGTGTCTTGAGATTCTTAGCAAAGTTTTATTTTAATGTATTTATTTATTTCAGAATATTTTATCCCGCATCCTCCTGCTCAGATAGCAGCTCAGGGTGGCTCACAACAAGCCAAACAATAAAATTAACAATTAAAATCACAGCTTCAAATTTACAACTCATTAAAATTATTAAAAGAATGGAACCAAATGCCTTGCTTCTGATGGAAGCAGCACACACCGAGATTTTTTGTTTCCGATTTGCATCTCACAGATCCACCCACTTGGGATTGGTTTAGATGAAACCGATACAATTAAGTACTATGAGATCCTGATCTTAGGTCCATGTGGGCAAAAGGCACATTGCACGTCTGTGGTGTTGCCACTGGAATCAGACTATTCTGCCACCGAGTCTACTGTCACAGTACTGCTCCTGGTGGAGGCAGAGCTGTGGCAGTGGTCTCAGGTGGCAGGTTGGTGGGACTCCAGCAGCAGCACCATATGTATGCATAGTTTGCATTCATGTGGTGTGCCTTCAGCCTATGCATCACAGACATGCAGACCTAAGAGCAGCACTTTTCTGTTTATAGAAACTGATCCATTTGTTGAGTTCTGGTTATTTCAGTTATTTTGATCTTTCAGTCCCTTCAGTCTTTGGTACTATTTAGCACAGCTTATGGCCAAACTGTGCTACATACTGAATTGTTAAGTACTGAATACTGAAGTAACCAAAATCAATGGAACAAAATACCTAAATAAATGAATATGCAAATACTGTGTCTGTGGTGAATAAGTATTCCAATATTTGATGGTCTATCTGAAATTGCAAAGTATTTGTAGATACAAAAAACCTTTACATCTTAGATCTGCATTTTTCACTCTAGACTCCCCCCGCTAAATCCCCACTTCTTCCTAATGATTTTCTATCCCTAAATGGGCAGTATGTAAATAGGGATATGGTGCAATTTCTTGCAAGATTTTTGGCTGCTGCTTCTCTAAGGGGAACCTGTCACAGTTTCTGCTTTCATGGTCTGCCACTCAAGAAGCAGCAGAATTTACAGCACAAGCCTTGCCCAGAAAAGCAGCAGTCCCATGCAACAATCTTCCCTTCCTTCAAAGCAAAACCCCCGCCCCACAAAGGGGATCACAATCATATTTTTAGCTGAGGCCCTGGACAACTGTCCGTTGCAAGTTCCATTCTCTATAAATATGTAAAAGCAACCAAAATGCTTGCCCACATCAGTCTGGGACTCACTTGCTTGTGTGATTCCTGTGCTTCCAGATGTGGGCCCGTTACTTCCCTGGGTGTGTAGGTGGCTGGGATGGATCCTCAGGAAAAACTCTGCCGTGCATCCCGGGTTGAGGACTGCCCATGCAGGCCAACGCAGGCCAGCATGTTTGTCCATTCATGTTGCCATGGGTGCACATCCTGGCATGGGGTGGGGTTGGCAGCCCATATGTTTGTTGTGTGTTCCCACCCTACTTGGGTGCAGGCCACGTTCTCTGGCTGCTCAAATTGTAGGCATGTTTGTTACATGGTGCTATTCAACCCAGTGAGTGGCAGCTGCACTTTTCTACCCTGAGGCATGCTGGGGGACCGCCATACTGGCCTCCCATTTGTTTTTATCCAACGTCAAGTGGTGGTGTTGGGCTCAGGGATGAAGCATCAGTGCATCCCTACTTTGTGCAATTGTGTTTCACCTATTAATGCCCTCTAATTCCTATCTCCCAAGCTCTCATAGACAAGTCACACTCAGCTGGCTTTCCTGTTATTTCTTACTCATGCCTAATAACTCATTCTTGTTACCCAGCATGTTTTCCAGCTCCTTGAGGTCTCTGCACTGAGCAGACCTGGCAAGTGAGGGCATCAAGCTGACAACAGGAGAGAAAAAAACCTGACAGTTCCATTTATAGCAAAACTAGCTGTGCTGATTAGAGAATAAATCCCCGTGTGTTTGATATAAATGCTTCAGGAGTTACCTCCATCTGAGATATTGCCAGGGTGTGCTCATAGATAAGGTCTGGGTGCTGGATGCCTGTTGAATTAGGGGACCCCAGAGAAATGTAGGGTCAATAGGGATTTATTTCTAAATAAGTTTTTTATTTTTTATTTTTTTAAATGTTTCTTCTGAGTTAGTGACTATTTTCCTAAGAGAAAATACAGAGAAAGTTAAATTGACCCATTGAGAGTTATTGTGCCAAATTTTGGAGGCTAAATTTATTCTGTAAATACGGCATAAGTATTTTGATCACTCAATAAATGCAAGGATGAATGACCACTTAGTTTATGTCGCTGCTGTTGCCACCATAAAAAAAATATTTCTTTGCAACTGACTGTATGTGCAAGAATGAGGAAGTTATACTACAATATTGATCCTCAAAGTGCATCTCCAGTGCAAGCTCCATTGAAGAGACTGGGACTGGAGTCAACACATTGGTTTTGAGGACTGGAACCTTAGTCATAATACTAACACATTATCAAGTGTGTGTTTTAATATTATATATTATTACTTATGTTAAGGGCTTATCAGTATATAGTTCATTTTTATATACTAAAGTTTATTATAATATTATGGAATGAAGCGATCAAGAGAATCAAAGAGCGCTTCTTTAAGGGGGCGGGGGGAAACACTTTAAGATCATATATTTTAAGGAGGCAGTAGCAAAGGGAGACTTTCATCAATTACATCTTGTGTGTAGGATCCAGCCATATGTTTCAAACTAAGACCTGGCCACCTTCATTCATGCATTCATCACCTCAAGGTTAGATTACTGCAATGCGCTCTACACGAGGCTACTCTTGGTGATGATTTGGAAGCTTCAGCTGGTGCAGAATGCGACGATCCATCTACTGACAGGGACAGGCCGTAGGGAGCACATTACACCAGTGCTCTGGGCTCTGCACTGGCTACCTATAGCATCCCAGGCCCAATAAAAGTTGCTAGTTTTTATGTTTTAAATCCCTATACGGTCTGGCCCCTCCTACCGGAGAGACTGCCTCACTCCCTGGGCCCCAGTGCGACCTCTGAAATCTGCCAGGAGCACCTTCTTGGGGGTCCCCTGGGTGAACTGGGGGGCCACGATGGAGAGGGCATTCTCAGTGGTCACACCACGACCATGGAACTCCCTCCCATAGGAATCTCACCTACCTCCCAGCCTGTTGGCCTTCTGTCAGGCTGGGGGAGTAAGGGTGGGGGGTGGGTTTGTCTGCCAGTGGTTTTTTACCTCTTTTATTGTTTGTTTTTACAATGTATTAGTAACCTCTTTTGTATATTATGCATCTTTAAACTTATTTTAAAATGTTTTGTGAGCTGCCCCGAGCTGCCGTAGGGCTGGAGGGAGCAGGATACAAATTGTTAAATAAATAAATATATTTTCATCTTTTTAATCTCAAAAGAAAATGTTGGAAAATCTCATTTAAAGAAAGATTGCCTTGGGAGAAGACACTAATGAAGCTTGATAATTTTTAGTCACTAGTTTTAAAATGAATATATTAATAATTGATATTCTTATTATATGGGGCCACTCAGATATCAGTATATATTTTTAGATAAAGACCTTCAATTTCTTTGAGCAGTCCTAAGTCCTCTCAGTCTATTTTTCTGTACTCATGTCTACCTCATTTGTCTGAACACACAGGTCCTGGGGTCCATTTTTTAAAACTTTGTAGTGAATGGACAGAGCAACAAGAGAGAAAGGGTACTGCCAGATGAACCCATCAGGGAGCAATCCCTGTGTGCCCCAGGACAGACAATGTCAGCCACCACACTATGGGGCAGAGCAATGCAGATGGTCACCTTTTTCAAGGGGAAACTGGACAGGTGGGCCACTGTCAGTCATCCCGCCACACCCCTGGGTGGACCAAGGCACTGGCTATATGTACAAGCACCCAACCATGCCACCATCCCCTGGCCCACCCACTATCCTGCCACGGTCATGATGTGGGGTGATTTCAGATGTTACGTGGTCCCGATTCACCACAGTGGATTCCTGGCAGGGGTGAACCAAACAACTACCCCCCATGGTCAAAAAAAGCCCCGAACAGGCGTGACAGAACCAGGACCACGGCAGGGAATTGGGCCATCAGATCACGGGTCAGGGCAGCACAACAGACGTGACGTCAATTTCCGGTCGTGGTCAAAACACCCAGAAGGCACTGGGTCATCCCGTCCCTGCTGCTGCTGTCCCTCCACTGCCTCCAGGTGCAGCACAACCGCCTCCTCCCCCGCCCGCACCTCTACTGCCACCTCCTCCATCTCCTCCTCCTCCCTTGCTCTCTCTCCCTCCGCTCGCCTCTCCCACCTCACTCCATCCTGCCGCGTCCCCCTGCTGTTGTGTGCCCTTTAAATCTCCCTCCGCTGCCTGTGTTGTTGCTTGTTACCTGGCAGCGACGCTGTGTGCTTTGTTCCCAGTTGGGAATCATTTCCCTTGATTCCGGCCAGTGGTTGCCGGCCAGATGTTACTTTTTGTTGGTTCCCATTGGGAATCTCTTTTACCATGCTTTCAGAGATGGTCCGGTGGGGATCTCCATAAGCATGGTTTATTTGGACCCCATGTGGGTATTGACTGTGGTGAACATCTGGTGGCCGCTGAACAGATGTTCAGGGTGCTTTGGCCCCGCCGCGGGATTGACCGTGGTTCACTGGGGTTGAGCATGATCTCATAACATCTGAAAATACCTGTGGTCACATCGGAATAGCACCGGAGCCTGCCGCTCAAAGTCCTGCAGCAGACCTTGCCACGGGGTGGGTCAGACGAGGACCAGGCCCAAGAGCAGTGGTGTACTACCTCTGATTGGCCAGCCTTACCATACTTTGGGTAAGGTTGCTACACCCTCATCCTCAGCCTTTTTCGGAGGACATGGTATAGCAGCCAGTTGCTCGACCTAGGGTGGGGTGAATATCGAGTGGCCACCAGGCACATGAGTAAGTGTATTGCATGACAATGGTGCCCAAATTGGGTTAAGGCTGCCCAAATTGGGTTAAGGCTGTACCATCTTGTGTGGCTGTACCCAAACTATTTACAAGTGTAGTTGCTAAATCTGAATAATCATTACCTCATCTGAACTGATGTCTAATCTGAATACAAATGTATCCATGTTTTCTTTAAATATACACATGATATGGAGTTTTATTCCTACTGAAGTAAAACTTTGCTCCACAAAGGCTTGCATTCCAATCTAACTGCATAATAGAAATCACAGCTTGTTGCTTAGTGAGCTACTCACAACTGCCTGAATACCGGTACTTTTAATACTATTTAGGTAATGATTTTTGTCAAAAACCTTTTACTAAAAATCTTTTGACAAAAATTATTACCTAAATAGTATTCAAAAAGTTTTTACATGTTCACTCTTGCATTTGTACAATCCCCCATTCACTAGTCTACAAACATAGGAGATCTAAATGCACTTAGTCATGACTAAGTCCCATTGAAACCAATGAGTCTTGGTAAACTGGAGCCTTAGAACACTTTGAGAATATATATTTCCTTGATTAAAATGTATGAAACAAGTATAAGTAGATCAGGATATGCTTGTAGACTTTTCATAAATGAAAAAAAATGGGCTATATCTGCAGCAACATATCCAGGTCTAAACTATGATGGTAGTGCATATGAAAAACTGCAAATGTTCTCAAGAAGCTCGATGTCATAAAATATAAGTCTCTTTCTCTGGATCACATCAAACTACTCAGGAATGTATACAAGCACTCACAGGGTGATCATTCATTGAGTGTCTTTCATGATGCAGCAACTGTTGTGACTAAGGATTGCCACATAAACATTTTCAAAAATAAGGAGCTGAAGAATACTGAAATAAGGACAGTTTAACAAAACTGTGGTGGTCAGGAACATCTGTTTATGTAAAGAAGAGGTGTCCATTATGTTCTATTAGCAGCAGAGAGATTTGAAATAAGAGATGCTCCCTTAAAATAAGGGACATCTGACAACCCTAGTGTCGCTTTCCTGCATGGCATAGATACATGGACAAAGATACATGCTTTAAAAAAAACACACAAAAACCAAGCCCTTTTTAAACTTTAACTGATCACCACTGCATAGGAAAATAAGACATGCCTTATGCTGGGCCAGTATTACAAAAATATCCAAGGGTAGGGATTTGCAAATGTGGTTCAGATGTTCAGAGTTCAGGCTGAACTCAACCTGTTCGGATGACTGAACTGAACATCCAAACCAAACGTTCGAACGGCCGAAAAGTTTGGATGAGTTTGGAGGCAGAAAAAACATGACTTTGGGTGGGAAAAACGTGTCTGGAAGGGGCAGAGCGGCAACTGAGGACCAGACTTCCTGGCACCAGGGGTGGAGACCAGGGGTGGTTTCAGGGCCAAATGATACTGATACCAAAATAGTTAGGGATGGGCGAACGCGGTTCGGTAGTTCGGTGTTCGGCCCGAACTCGGCCTGTTCGGACAACCGAACACGAACACGAACACGAACGCACCGAACGGACCGAACACCGAACACCGAA
>QEPC01007812.1:2664915-2713924 GCA_003113815.1 Sphenodon punctatus
GCACACACTACAGTCACACACCACCCCACAGTCCAACACAACACACACCAACCCACCCAAACACACAGCACAGCCAAAACAATCACCAAAACACACTACACAAGCAGCCACCGAAACAAACACACACCCTCTCGCCTCACTCACGCACACGCACACGAATTTCCGGCGCGACGCCGATTTTACGGCTTCCCGCGACATTTCCGGCCGAACGGCCGAACGCGAACGCGCGAACCACCCGAACACCGAACGCCCGAACACGAACGTACAACCCGATGGCAAACGAACCGAACGGCCGAACACGAACGTACGACCTGCCCGAACAACCGAACACGAACGGCCGAACACGAACGGCCGAACCGAACGGGCGAACGCGAACGCGAGGCACGTCCGAACGGCCGAACACGAACACACGAACCGAACACGGCCGACCCGAACGGCCGAACGCGAACACACGAACCGATCGCGGCCGAACCGAACGGCCGAACACGAACCGCGATCTGTTCGCCCATGCCTAAAAATAGTTTTTTCGATTTCAGTATCGATAGCACTATTTTTGGCCAAACCAAACTCCGTCGAACTGAACCTGAACTCGGGTTTCGAACTGAACGACCGAACGTCCGAACATCTGAACCACGTTCTATTCGCACATCCCTATCCAAGGGACCAAAAACAGAGCTGAATATAAAACCACAATTATATTGTACTAAACACCCTAGTATAATATGATATGTTCTAAAACAATACAAATTGCAAAAGGAACAATTGTGAGAGATGCAAATGATCTTCCAAAGTCAAAAGATCTCAAGAGAAGTTCAAGGTAAAAATGATGATAAACATGGCCAATATAAGCCTCCTCAAATGAAATATTAAGATGTCAATCGCAGGACAATATTTCCTTCATTCAAAATGAGTGGGTATTGTAGTAATTTCTGTTGTTTATAATGTTATCAGCAACATGCTAAATTTTTTTTATACATTTAGCATGGGGCTGGTAGTATTGTAAATAACATAGATTGTTTTTAGCCAATTTGTATGAAGGAGATATTGGCCTCAGATTTACATTTCTATTACAATACCCAGCCATTTTGAATTAAGGCGATACTGGCCTGAGTTTGACATCTTAACATTTAATTTGAGGAGGCCTATATTGGAAGTTTGAAGAGGTTCACACGAAACGAGGACAACAACCAGGGACACATAACATAATTTTGTTTGATATTGACATCCTCCCTGTGTATCATCATTTGGACCCTGAAATTCTTTTGAGATTTTCTGGCTTTAGAAGATCATTCGCATCTCTCAAAATTGTTCCTTTTGCTGTTTGTATTGTGTTAGAATGTGTCATTATATTATACTAGGGTGTTTAGTACAATATAATTGTTGTTTTATATTCAGCTCTGTTTGGTCCCTTGGATATTTGTGGGGACCTCCCTTTCTTTTCTTTATCATATGCTGGGCCCAACCAATAGTCCATCAAATTTAGCATCCTGTATCAAACACTGTTCACATTCAGTCACCTCAGAAAAGTACTCAATAGGTCATTATGGAATGATCTATTCCCTATCGTTCATTCCAAGATCCCAACAGTCAAAGATTATGTTCCCCAGCCTTCTTGGTTAATACACCTTAATGGGCCTATCCTCCTAAACCCAGATATGTTGTTGGTATTGACCCCATCCTCTGACAATAAGTTGAACAAATTAATTGTGTTTTCAATGAAAAAATGATTTATTATATTTGTCTTAAATTTGCTGCTAGTTTTATGGAGTGTCTCCTAGTTCTAGTACTATTTGAGAAGGTAATAACAACTCCCTATTTACTTATTTTACATCTTACAGCTGAAAGAGCTAAATTTATTACCCACTGATAACACCTACTTTTTTGGGTACTGCACCAGATACCTGAAAGGTTACCCAGGTACCAATTGGGTACCCAAATACCAGAAAAATCTGGTATTTCTGGTACTAATTTTTTTGATTTGCCGATTTCATTCCATATTGGTATACCAATCAGTATAAAGTTGGAAAACTGAAAAATTGGTATGAAATGTTTTTTTAAAAAGTGACTGGAGGTAGCTTCCTGGGACTAGACATTGACTTTCTAGGACAAAAAAGTTCATTTTATGAGAAGGAAAACCCATAAATACGTTTTTTAAGGGGAAAAAATAAAACCCTAAAACTAAAATAAAATATGATACCAGAGGTAGTTTTCTGGGATCAGAAGTTGCCAGAAAATGGTCAGAACTTGACAGAAAGCTGATAAATTGATGTTGGGAGTCCGTGTATCAAAAAAAGTGTAAACAAATTGGTACTGAAAGTAGACGTTTTGGAACCAGAAGTCGACATTTGGAACATAGGGCACCCGATCAGGTCATAATCAGGTACTGCATGCTAAACCAGGTCGAATTGGGTACTGGAAATTTGACAAGTTATCAAATTTTATGGGTGCAATTTTTCAGCTCTATTCTTGATTTTATAAATTACTATCTTATTCCCTCCCAGTCACCTCTTCTCCAAATTGTAGAGACAAATCTCTCCTCATATGGAAGCTGTTCCATACCCTTGATCATTTTTATTGCCTTTGTCTGTACTAGGGCTCAAGCTGTAACTCCTTTTTCCATTCTGCTATTTCATTCTGTCATTTCATAATTGTCCATGATGTTTCACAGCTTTTCCGCCAGCATTCCAGTAATTCTGCCAGCATTCCACTACTTCGGAAACTGTCGGAACAATCTTAGAAACTGTCGGAACAAGCATTTTTCGCTACTTCACAGTGCTGGTGGAAATTGCGGAAGATACAAACTGTCAGAAAAAACATTGTTCCGCTATTTACACAGTCTTTGGAAGTAGTAGAATGAAAGTAGCAGAAGTAGCGGAATGAAAGTAGCGGAATGAACATCTCTATCGCACCATGCTGCTCATTGCAGCTTGCCATTTCAGCCCTAGTCTGTACCTTTTCTAGTTCTACTATTACTTTTTTGAGATTTGGTTGACCAATCTTCAAGGTGTGGTTGCACCATAAATTATATAGCAACACTGTGATATTTTCTGTTTAATTCTCTATCCCTTTCTGGATAATTTCTATTCTGATTGCTTTGTTGACTACTGGCACGCACTAAGCTGAAGGTTTCAGTGAATTGTCCAGTGATTCCAAGATCCTTTTCCTGAGTCGTAAACCCTAACTCAGACCAGTGTGTATGTATGGTTGAAGATTATTTTTCCCATTGTGCATCACTTTGTACTTGTCAACATTGAATTTCATCTGTCATTTAGTTGCCCAATCTCCCAATCTTCCAAGAGACTCATATAATCCCCGACTCCTCACTCCCCTCACCTAACTCCTGCTGATACCCTCCATCCAGTACAATCTGTTCCCTAAGATCTGTGTACTTATAGCCTCACCACATGGACCAATCAGCCATCATTCTCGATGTAGCCAAGCACGTGCACCTGGGACCTAGCATCCTTGTGAATGTTGCACTTCTTGTCTCTCCCTCTTTTCCCCTTCCTTCGTCTCCCCTTCCCACCCCCATCTCTCAGATTGTAAGCCCTACGGCAGGGACCGTGTCTACTCAATTATTTTGTAAAGCATCAGGTACATTGCTTGCACTATATAAATGTTTGCTAATAATAATAATAATAATAATAATAATAATAATTAATTACAGTCCACCCCAGTCTTAACTCTCTTGAATAACTTTGTGTCATCTGAAAATTTTATCAACTCACTTTTTACTTCCTTTTTCTGATTATTCATGTATATATTAAACACCAGTTCTGGTACAGACCCCTGGGGCAAGTCAATATTTATTTCTCTCCATTTTGAAAGATGACCACATAGGCCCTTTTCACACAGACTCTCTAATACTGATAAAATGGGTGTTACATTTTATTATACATGTTGCAAGGCTGCATGTGTGCTCTATGGGTGTCCTGAAACATGTATAATAAAATGTAATACCCATTTTATCAGAATTAGAATGTCTGTGTGAAAAGGGCCTTAGACTTGCCAGCGCCTCCTATCCCATGACTACTTAACTTCCTCAAGAGTATCTTATGACCTTATCTTTCATGAGAGATTTTCTGAAAAACCAGATATTGTATTGACTAGACCACCCATATCCACATGCTTGATGACAGTCTCAATGAATTCCTATAGATTAGTGAAGTACACAAAGCATAAGAGGATCAACAATATTTTAGAAACTATGCTTTTTTTATGTTGAGACATGGATACTATCGGTTAAAACAGACATGATGCTAACCACCCTTTAACCACCCTTGGTGACCATTTATGCATTTTTCAGGGCTGCATGGGGCACCAATACAGCCCTGCAACATGCATAAATCACCACCAAGGGTGGTTAGCGTCATGTCTGTTTTCACCCTAAGTCAGAGGGTGATTTCAGACGTGACGATATCATAGTGAACCATGCTCAATTCCGCGTGGTGGCTGTGATAGCATCACATCTGTTGGGGGAAATGGATGTTTCCCCCCAGATGTTACCACGGCTGGGGATTGCATTCGACACATGAGCAGCCGAAGCGGGGGGACCAGAGGCCGCCGTGTGTTGAATGCAATCCCATGCCGGGGTGAACCCCGGCGTCACGTCTGGTCGGGCGCCACGGCCCGGGATCACCGGCGGGACCCCGGGCCGTGGCGAATCCGGCCCGACGCGGTGGCCTCATTGGCCCCGCCGCCCACCCGTCTCCCCGGAGGGTGGGCGGTGGGAGCGTGGAGGGGGCGGGGCCATGCGGCCGCACGTTGCGCTGCGCGGCCCTGCCCCCTCCCAGATTCCCCACCGGGATCCCCCCGGCACGTCTGTTGCGGCGTGACGGGGTGACCCCGGCGGGGAATGACTAGAGTGATTTCGGTATGGGGGCAACGGGCCCCGTTATGTCTGAAATCACCCATACATGCAAAGTCAGCTGGTCTTGCTATGTAGTGAAAAACAGCCACAATTCTAAAATCACTTACCAGGATTATCTTCATGTCAGTGGCTTTAGGATTGCAATCAAAAAGCCCTAAATGTCTGCATCTATCTTCTCTTTTTGAAATCTTTTCTTTATTTTTCTTTTTGTTTTCCTTTTTTTTTTTAATGCTTTTTGGAAGACAGAGTTTTCAAAATTCAACAACAACAAGAAAGAAAGAAAGAAAGAAAGATGTCTGATATTAGAGGAGAAATGGCATGATGAAGAAAGAATTGTCTTGAGTTGATTAATATGCTGCCTTGGCATTGTAAGTAAATGAGCTGTCTAACGTCCAGTAACTGAAGAAATGAAAAATAATGGTTTAAAAGCACTGCAAATTTTTAGGTGTAATTGAAATTCTGAAAATCATCACTTTTCTATTAAGAAGTCTCTCATTATGATTACATGTCATACATTCTTCAAGAACTGGATGCCTTCACTGGTATTATTTAATCTTGTTATTTTTATTAGGTGACTCTTAGCATAATGCTACTTTTTAAAAACCTGTTTTATTATTTCCTTGTGAATGTGCTTTGACATATTCATCATAGGCTTGACTGGAACTTTTGTTATGCATAATACTCTGCTTTCTGTTCTGTTGTATACATTTAGTGGGCAGCAGTTTTGAGAGAGAAAAGGGAGCAAGTCATGAGGTGAGAACTTTGACAACCAACTGAGCAGAAAATAGGACTGCTAGATGCCGCCCAAATTACAGTTACCGTCTGACCTTCTTCCAGATCAGAATCAGAGCAAAAGTATGTTTAAAGACAGTGTTTTATTTTGTTTGTTTTTGAAAGTGTTTCAGCAACTTTCTGTTTTGATTTACTGACATACTGAGTCAACCTTCCAGCTTCTTTGTTGTAGTTCTGACCCTAGGACAGTCTGTCAAACTTGCCTAAATATAATTTTCTATTTTAAAATATATTTTAGCTTAAAGAGAATGGCATAATTCCAAAAAGCAACAAAAGCAGGGTTGCCAACGCACCCTCAAAGAAGACGAGGACACGTTCGTGGGTTTTAACGGCCGCACTCTTTATTAATTGTTTCAAAAAGGGGGAAGGGGTAGCTCTCCCGCTTCCCCCTTTGAACTTGGTTCCTCTCTTTTCTAATTGTCCCTAACTATTTTCCAAACCACAGACGGTTCCCACTGCCCTGTCCATCTGGCGCCCTTCTTCCCCATGTTCTCAGGTTAAGCCCGAGGGGAATCCTCCTGTGCCCTACCTTGTAAACTTCTTTAACTTCTTTAACTTACACCCTGCCCAGTTCACCGGGTTTCCCTGGGCCAGAGTGGGTTACTTGTACCTACCCACTCCCCCTTGGGGGATGGGGGTTAACTAACAAGGATGAGAACACCATAACCACCTGTTTGGCACATGGTCTGCCCAGTGGGTTCAGCCATTTGCCTCTCACCCTTGAGCTGACAATACAGTGGACCGCACTGTGCGGCTATGCCTGGCCTTGCCCATCTCTTAAGGAGATGTTCCTAATCATGCTATGCTATCTACTTAAATGTATTATACCCTTTATTAAACAATTGGCCTTAACTCAGCCCACCACCACCAGAACTGCTAGCTTCACTTGGCTGGTTCACTGCCAGTCACAAATACTTTCCAGGATCTTGACCAGCCAGCATTTTAGGACCCCAAGGTAAAGATTACAACCCATTTCTGATAGGTGGACACCATCACTTCTAAACAACTCGTCCTTGTCATGGTTGATACTGTCATGGCTTATGACCTTTCCCCCTTTCCTTTGTAGCCAATTACTGATTTTGGTGTTTGCCCACTTTTGCTCCCAGTCCACCAGTCTTGTGTGCTGAGCATTGGCCCAAACCCTCCTCTGCAACATGTCAGACCATACAAGTGCACACCCCTGAAATCTCTCCTGTACTACTTGCAGGTCAGCCTTCACCCTCTTTGTCAGCCACAGCCCCATTACCTTAGGCAGGTTGTTCTCCCCTAAGTGTTTACAAGCACCGCCAGTGCAGGAAATTTTTCTTTTGCCACAGTCAGCATTGGGAGCAGTTGCTCCCAAAGCATTCCGTGCCTACCTATCCAAATTACCTCCGCCCGGTCACTTAGGCCCAGCTGGGTACCCCACCGGCTGCATGCAGTCATCTTTCCTGCCCAGTGCATGATGCTGTGGCCAATGATCCAGACCACTTTCCATCCCCGCAGGGCTGACTTATCTGCAAAAGAAATCAAGGTTAATCGGTTGCACCTTCATCAACTCCCTTTGTTCGCACACTCTTGCCTCGGTGTTCCTGATATGAGTGGTACGCAACTGATAGCCATCTCCCTATCCTCTGTATCTGGTCAACGGGCAGTTCCATGCTTGCCGCTGCTGATGCTGCCCCGATCCTAAAGGAGTGCGTGTTGTACCAGCCTGCTGCCCTAACACTCATACTAAGGACTGCCCTGAATTGATAAGGTGTCAGTTGGGACCCGTCTCTGTGAACAAACAGGAGGCCCTTACCCCCTGGACCAGTTTCTAGGTACTCTCTCAACCCTCCCACGGAGCAGATTCAGATATCCTCAGTGGGGCATAGCCTGACCACATGCCCCTCCCCCTCTGGTCAGTCTTTGACCTTCGTTGATGCAACATGAGAATGCCTCCCTGCCACGCCACATCCTAAATTTGGAGGGCCCCACCTGATCTGTCAGCCCTGGAGTCAGGGACATGCTCACTGATCCTGAAGGAATAGTGTGATGCAGAAGGCTGCTGTGAACAAAACTATCTCGCTGTTAGAATGACAAACACGATACAATGCCCGTATTATACTGATTAGCAACCGGGGGATAATGGGGCCCTGGTGTCTTGTACTTGAGGGGTGTTTCTGGCCCAGTTCTCTCTCAAACGGCTCATGAAAAAGCCATTATCGGGAGAGGGATGACCTGCCAAATGACTCGTAAAGGCAATGGCCGATATCTTACCAGTGATTGTCCCTGGTGCCAAACCTCTGTGTCTGAGCTGCATCACAAACTTCAGTAATTACCTCTCTGGAATGGAGAATCCTAGTTCCCAACCTTTTTGTGACCTGAATTCCTGGAACTCACTGAAAACCTTTTTGTACGTCTGCCTGGTTCTGGGTGCGAGAGACCCCTGCACTGTCTGATATAGTTCTAGAATCCAAGGCTCCACATGTCCTTTGGGAATGGGTCGGGGTCCTCCCTGGCCTCTGGGGCCAGGTGGCGAAAACGATCTGTCTGAAATCAAGAAAGGACATTGGCTATGCCATTGTTAATCCCAGGCACGTGTCTAGCTATGAACAAAATGTTTGCCTGCAGGCACTTGAGTACAAAGGCCCAGACCATCCTCATGATGACCCTTTCTGATTTCGATGACAGCTTGCTGAGAACATGCACCATTGCCATGTTATCACACCAGAACAAAACCCTCTTGTTGGCAAAATCAGCCTCCCACAGGGCCACTGCCACCACTATGGGGAAGAACTCCAGGAATGTCAAGTCATGGGTTAGTCCCTGCTCTTGCCAGGCCAGCGGCAATTTACCTCTGAAGTAACCCCCAAAGCCATGTCCTCCCACTGCATCAGAGTGTATCTGGAGCTCCGCCTCCAATAGGAGTCACTACCATCAGAAACTAACTCCATTATAGTCCTAGAGGAAGGCCTCCCAGGTCACCATATCCTCCCGCATCTCCTTAGTCATCCTGTTGTGGTGATGCGGGGGATGGTCGCTACCAATGCGGGCATACAAGAGGAACATGAATTCCCTCCCTGGTGCGGTGACCCAGCAGGCAAAGTTTAGACTACCCATGAGGGACTGAAGCTGCCTGACTGTCACCTTGGAAGCACCCAGGATGGCTATTATTGATTCTCTGAGCCCCTGAATCTTGTCTTCAGGCAATCTTGACAGGGAAAGTACAGTATCCAGCTCTATGCCTAAAAAGGTCGACCTGGTAGTTGGTCCCACGGTCTTTTCAGGTACCAACGGCACTCCCAGCTCTGCAGTGACCTCCTGAAATGCACGCATCGCCAGTGCACATTCCATGGTCCCCGCCCTTCCTGCAAAGAGAAAGTCATCCAAATAATGCATAATCTGACTCCGCTCCACACAGCGGCGCATGATACACTCAAGCACCATACTAAACTTCTCGAAGGCTGCACATGAGATGAAGCATCCCATGGGCATCACCTTGTTGAAGTAGAATTTCCCCTGGAACTGCATGCCCCTGGAACTGCATGCCCAGTAGTTTGAAGTCCTCAGGGTGCACTGGCAAAAGTCGGAACATGGACTTAATGTCACACTTTGCAAGGAGGGTCCCCTTTCTGCAGGAGCACATCATTTCAACTGCAGTGTCAAATGATGCATACCTCACTGAGCAAAGCTCCAGCGGGATCGCATCATTCACCGACTCACCCTTTGGGTGGGACAAGTGGTGACATGTGGAACTCCCCCAGGGTCTTCTTTGGCACTATGCACAGGAGAGATATTCTCAGTGTGGGCATGGGCAACATCTCAAAGGGGCCTTGTATCCTTCCTTCCCTGACTTCCTTATTGATTTTTTGCTGAACGAGCTGTTCCTTCCCTGCCACTGATTTCATGTTTCTGGTGCTCTGGTGATAATGGGGGCCCTCTGTTATAATCCTAAAACCCTGCCTTAATCCCTCCACTACATTGTTGGCAACCACCTGATCTGGGTATCCACGGGTTGTTGCCAGCAAGGCATCATGACGAATTGGGGCTGATGCCCTTTCCAATTGTTTGGGTGGTGCTCCCTTGGCTAGCCAGGCTCTTCCAAGTGCCTGCCCTACTCCTATTCCTAGCCCCATACTGTTTAAATATGTTGCATCCCGCGGCAGCGTGGTTGCCTACACACTGGGTACACATGTGCTTGAACTTACGTTGGGCCCCCAAACATCTACCTCCATCATTATTGTCCCAGCATGTTGGCCCCACTGGGGACTGCCTTGTTCTCCCACTCTGTCCCTTCTCCCCTTGCTGGGTGCTCCCCAACCGGGAGAGGACATGCCCACTGTCGGATCGCGAGGCATATCTGGAACAGCTGATGCACTCCAGCCAGATGTCATGGGTGTGCACATCCCACCTTAGTCATGGTTTTTTGACTGCACTGCACTGAAATGATTTGTCATAGTGCAGCCAAGTGCCAGGTCCTTCCATGTCAAAAGCTCGGTGCACTATGTCTGAGAATTTGAGCAGTTCTAACCCCTGCTCTGGGAATTTGAGCAACGTCACCCCCATGTAAATTGTGTAGGCCACTGTCCATTGGACCAGGTGTGCTCTTCCTTTGTCCTCTTAAACCTCTCCTTGTCCTTCCTCTCCTCCTTGTTGTTGGGGTCAGGAATGGGGTCACTGAAGATCAGGGTGAATATATCTATATATTTGCCACTCAAAATTGTCTATTTGTGGCCTGTAACAAGTGCTCCCCTAACGGGGCTGACACATCTGTGTGGCCCCCGGACAGAGGCCAGGGTTCTTCCCTCCGGTCACAGCACCGCCTGGCCCAGCTCACGCAGCACTGCTCTGCTACCCATACCTGGGCTGCTGTATTACATCTGAGGGGCAGGAAGAGCCCAAACATCTCAGTTGAACATTGAGTATACCGCCCCATCAGGGAGCCACCCCGCATGGTGAATGGTGTCCCTGTGCCCCTTCTCCATGTCCCCATGTTGCCCCAGGGCTGTCTGGAACCTAGAGTCTTGCCGACCCCACCCCCCTTTGTTCACAATCCCCTTCACACCAGTAGTCCTCACCTTTCTCACTGTCCAAGGGTTCCGGCTCACATTGGGGCCTTGGGCTGCCGCTGCTACCCTCTGACCCTCACTGGCATTGCTGGGCTGCTTCCAGGCTGTCTTTCAGGGCCTGCATCCCCTCTTGGAGTGCTTCTATATACACTTGCTGGCTAGGCGAAATGTCCTCTCTTCTCCTGGTCCCTGGCTCATCATCCCTGTAATGAGATGGAAGAACCTGACACCACCCTTGTCCCTGGTGGGGAGGCCCCTCCCCCCTGTGGGGGTGGTGCCCATCTCTGACAGGTTCTGAAACCCCATTTTCCCACTATTACACTCTTCCTCGTTACCTTGAGCGCCCTACAACTCCTCAATGCGGACCTGGTACCCCAGCAGCTGCGCCTGCATGGCTTTCAGGACTGCCTCCTGCTGGGACACAGCCTGCTGTCTTTCCTTGGCTTTACCCACTTTTGGGGGTGCCTTCGGTGCCCACTTGGCAGGGGTTTTCCTTGGGGTCTTGGTCTTGCAGGGGGCCATGTGGCCTTGCCCCTCCATCCAAACATTTATACTAGCTTCACCCCCTGCTTCCATTCGAAGGCAGGGCAGATTTAACTTGAGCCACCTGGCCTAAACCACTCACCCCCATTGCTGTTACAAACACGTGTGTGTGTGTGTTATAATTCAAAGGAAGATGAGGGAGGGACTACTGGCCACACCCTCATGCCACCGATCTACTCCAAGAAGCTCCTCCCTTTTCCCCAGTGCGGCCGTGCCCTCACGGCACCAACCTGTGTGGGTGGGGTTGGGCCCTCTGCACCACCCAACCTGACCATTCACCCCCTTTTGCTCCTGAAAAATCGGGGGGGGAGGGGAGAGGGGTTTCTCCAGTACCAGCCCCATTTTTGAGTTCCTGTTGTGCGCTGGGACCTCACGGTGCAGGCCTATGGGGGGGCACCCACGATATCTCCCACTCCCAGCCTCCGTGATGGGGTGGTTTGGGGTGAAGGTAAAGGTTGGAGAGGCAGAAATCCTCCCTATTTGCAGCTGTGCGCTGCCGCCTTGTTTCGTGATAGGTGCGTCCCTCCTCCAACAACCTGCTCCGCAGAAGTGAATCAGTGCTCCTGCGGTCCGGCGAGGCGTGCGGCCCAATCCTTGCCGCACGACTGGCCCACACGTCCTTCCCTGCTCCATGTCCAGTCACAAGTGAGGCGCATGAGAAGGGAACCTAAGATGGGGCCCGGGAGTCCAAGCTCTGTTGAGAGTCCCGGGCGCCTGTCATCGGTTACAGGGCAACTGGTCCGTCCCTCCCAGAACTCCCCACATTCCAGAGATCTTATTACCCCCCGTCCTCACCCTCTTCTTCCCATGGGGGGGGCACCTCCAACCCCCTGCCGCAATTAACGTGTAGGGAACTGATCAAATACCAGTCAGAATCACATTCCCAATCCAGTCAGGGGTCAAGAGTTTCCCGCACTCAAGCTCCATGAAAGAGCTAGGGCTCTCTTCAGGCTAAGGTTCCCAATTTGGAAAATTTCTTCTGGCTATCCATATTGTAACCTCATAGGCCTACCTTCATGTCTTATGTCTAGAGGGTAATCTGTCAAAATACGGAAGCAGTATGGTTCCAAGGAAGAGTCAAATGGATTTACTTGAAAGCACGTTTTGTTATATTGTGATTTCACTGAAGTTGCCCAGGAGGGTTGCCTTACTGTAAGAGGCCATTCTGGATCTGTTCATTGTGGGAGTGTCGTTTTGATTGTTATTATTTATTTTGTGTTATTTTACATATTTTATTATGTTGTTATAACCTTTGGTTGAAACAATACATTATTATTATTATTATTATTATTATTACCCAACCCAGTCTGCAGCTGGTTTGTTCCCACCTGGGGTGCAAGCTCACATTTTGGCAATCTCTCTGATTTTCTTCTTGAATGAGGATTAAATTTTGCCCTGTGAGAATTTTTAATGAGAAAAGGAGCCAATTGGTCATAAACATCCCTGAAATATTGAAGACTGTTTACCATGTTGACCATCATGGGAAATGAACTGCACATTACAGGAAATGTAAATCTCCAGAAGGGAAACCCCATCAAGGCATTTCTTACCCAGAAGAGACTTCACATCCTATGCCCCTTAACTTGTTTCTATCATAGTTATCATCAAGACAGCTTTCAACAGTTAGCAGTTTCAGAAGCAGTAATAGAAATAGGAACTTCTATTTGTGTATTTAATTTGAAAATGCATTCTCCAAAATCAACATACTCTAGGGCAGGAGTGAGAAACATTCCCAAACCAAAGAGATGTATTCCAAAATCTTCATAATTTCAAGAACTACAAGACTTCTGGGAACAGAGGATTCATGCAGGAGGGAAGAGTCCTCTTCACTCCTCCCACCTCAGAATATGCCGTGGGGGAATTTCCTCACTCTGGCGAGAAGTGTGTGGGCCAGGAAGCAGTAGCAAGCAGGAAGCAAAAGCCCAGCGCTGAGGTGAGTGAGCCTGGGGATCCAGGAGTGCTGGGATTGCCCTAGAATGTTGATTTGTAAAAATGTATTTTCAAATTAAAAACTCAAATAGAAGTTCCTGCTTCTATTGATGCTTCTGAAACAGCAGACTGTTGAAAGCTATCTTTATGATAACTATAATAGAACCAAGCTAAGGATCATGGGATCCGAGGACTCTTATCCAGATCAAAAGTCCCCCGCACATACTGTACAAAAACAGTATATGCATGTATTGTGCATGTGAATAGTGTGTGCAACATGCACATATATTGTGCACATGTTGTGCATGCACATCTGAAGTGCAGAATTTGGACTGGAGACAAAGGCCACTTTCAGACGTGCCCCCCCATATATATTTGGGCTGGGGGGGTGCACAGCCCGAATATGCGTGGGGACTGGCTGGTCTGAAAGTCCCCCCCCCCCAGCGTGGCTTTGCTGGCAGAAACACGCTGTTAGGGAAGGGTAGGGAAAGGGAGGAAAAGGGAACGGAGGAAATACCCATGCTCTCATCTACCAGACTCAGCACTCTAATGAGGATAAAACAACCCTTCAGGATCTTGTGTGGCCCTAGTCTTCCCTTATGGGATGAGGCCAAATCACCTCCAGGGCGATAGTCAGAAGTGCTGAGAGTAGAGCCCTTCCAAAAGTCTCTGTTCACCACACCAACCAGGACCCAGACACACGTTTCCTCTCTTACACTCCAGGAAAGAAGTTAGTGTGGTATGAGGGTCAAGGGAATAGGGTCCAGGAGGGAGGGAAGGATGGGGAAACCCACAGGTGCGCACACACACCCAAGGGAGTACTCAAGGGAAGGGACCCAGAACTAGGGCTGTAGAGGAATGTCGCAGCGGTAGCTATTTCCACCGGAAACAGCGTTTCGACAATTAGTGGTACAGTGTGGCAGAGGCTTTCATTCCACTAGTTTCATTCCGCTACTTCCGCAGTTCAACTAATTTCATTCCGCTACTTCCACAGATTTTGCAAAATAGCGGAAACATGACATTTTCGCTACTTCCGCCATTCCACCAGCACCACAAAATAGCAGAACAGCGGTTTTCCAACAGTTTCCACAATTTTTCTGCAATTCAGCAATTTTCAGAATGCCGGCAGAATTAGCGGAATGTTCACAGAAAAGCCATGGTGTGGTGCTGGCAATTCCGAAATGGTAGAATGGAATCGCGGTGCAGTAACAGCTGCTGCCACATCAGCCCTAGCCCAGACAGAGAGGGGATAGGGTTTCACCATACGCACAAGTCACTCGCACACACACACACACACAGAGTCTAGTAATGTGTGAACAGAACGCAATTGGTTGCTCAATTCAGGAATCGAGTTTGGCTTCGGTCATTCAGTCCGGGAGCCAAGTTCGGATACAATCATTCGGTTCAGTGGAGTTTGGTTCGGCCAAATGTTTGGGGGGGGGGAGGTATCGGTATCAGTGTTCAATATTGGTATCATTTGGTCCCATGATCATGCCGGAACCTGGAAACATGAAGCGGTAGTTTGAGTGTGTGTGTGTGTGTGTGTGTGCATTTGGTTGAGGTGGTTGGTTTTGGTTTGGCTGTGTGTGTGTGCCATATGGTTTCAAGTTTGCCTGTGTGTTTGGTTTGGCTGGTTGGTTGTGGGTTTGGCTGGTTGGTTCTGTTGGTTAGATTGGTGGGTGTTTTGTTTAACTGTGAAGGATGACAGATAAAAGAAAAAAAATGTTGAAGGTGCAGGAAGAAGAGGCAGGACCTTCAGAGGTGGTGGAGGTCAGCTCCTCAGCAGAGGAGGATGAAGAGGGCACAGGAGATGCCACTGCTGCCTAGGGATAGGTGAACTAGGGATGGGCAAACACTGTTCGGAAGTTCAGAGTTTGGCCCAAACTCGACCTGTTTGGACGACAGAAACCAAACCCGAATCCGAACCTGAACTGACCGAACCAAACTCTGTTCCAAACGTCAAAATGACTGAACAGTTTGGTCAGTTCGGATCGCGTTCGGGTTGCAAAAACGTGTCACTGGAAGGCAAAACGTGACAGGGAAGGAGTCAACTGAGGAGCAGACTTCCAGGCACCAGGGATGGAGAGGCTTGGAGTAGCAACCAGCCTTCCCAATCACCATCCCTTTTCACCTCAGACCACTGGCTTTGCAGTCTGCAATTGGCCACTGGCTAGACTGCACGGAGCCAATGGGGCTTGCGGTGAGGCAGCAAGAAACAAAACTGATTGCCGCCCCCCTTCCCAACACCTTCTGAGCTAGTCACTGTTCCTGAACACCAGGCGTTTCAGAAGGCACCCTCTCCCAGCTTCCTTCCTATTCCTAATCCATTGCCATCCTCCTCCTATTTCACCCATCCAACCCATTTACCTCCATATCATCATTTATTTAGATTATATTACATAGATTTAGGTGTTGTTTTTTGTTTTTACCCCTCCCTGTGTTCCCTGTGTTCAATTTTCCTTCCTCCCTCCATCAAATCCTTTCTCTCTCCCCGTCTCTCTCTATATGAATGAATGAATAGGTTTATTTGGTGTGGCCATAGACCATAGCCATACTATATATATTCCATCCGTGATTCCCTTCCCCTGTTTTTTAATTCATTTAGAGTAGGATTATTAGATTGACTTAGGTTTCATTTCAGTTTTGTACCCATCCTTGTGTTTTTTGTGATCCCCCCAATCAGAGAGAGTGAGAGAGAGAGAGAGAGAGAGAGAGAGAGAGAGAGAGATGTACGAGTTAGCTTAGCTTAGTTAGCTAAAACACAAAGTTTTAGTGTTTGTAGGAGTAGGCCTTTGTACTTATTAGATAGCTAATCCATTTAGTTGATAGGGGTGGGAATTCCAGTTCTCCCGAGATCTGGTATTTGGTATTGCTGGTATTTGGGTGTATTGGCTTAATCCAATAAATCCAATATTTACCTGTACCAACATACCAAATTTTTAACACTGGCAGCGGTACTGGATTTTTTACATTGCGGCCATTAAAGTCAATAGCCGCAATTTTAAAAATCCAGTACCGCAGCAAATGTTACAAATTCGGTATGCCGGTACCGGTAAATCCAGTACCTGGGAGATCCGATACCGGTACATCCAGTATTCTCCCTGGTGTGTGCGTGTGTGTGTGTATATATACCAGTACATCCAGTTTCCCCCCCCGTGTGTGTGTGTGTGTGTGTGTATATATATACACACAAGTCAATATTGCGGCTATTGACTTTAATGGCCGCAATGTAAAAATCCAGTACCGCTGCCAGTGTTAAAAATTTGGTATGTTGGTACAGGTAAATATTGGATTTATTGGATTAAGCCAATATATATACACACACACATACATACATACACACACAAAATCTAACTGCTATAACTATTATAAATGCTATAAACTAGGGGTGGGACACCAGGAAGAATACTGAATACTGGATGTACCGGTATCAGATCTCCCAGGTACTGGATATATTAGATTAAAAATTTAAATAATTTGTTTTTAAAAAATTTTTAAAAACAATATAAAAACAATATTTTGGAGGGAGAAATGGAGAAGGGCAGGAGAGGCCAGTCTTCTGCCCATAGGGGAGGCAATGAGGCACATGCCAGGGGCAGCAGGGGAGTGGCAGCAGGCAGCAGCAGTAGCTCGAGGACATCACCATGCCCCAAACTCAGCAGGCTTGCTTTAGGGCCCCAGGCTTTAGCGGCTCAGAGTCACCTCCTGGCAGTGCCCTCCTCCACTGCCAACGCAGGGCACTGGAAGGCCTGCAGAACTTGAGGCTGTGTCTATCTCTGCTGTTGCTAGTGCTGGAGCAGGTACTGGTGCTGCTATCGATGTTCCTACAGGGCCACCAATGTTCTGCACTGTTGAGGCAATCTCCAGCAGTCCAGATCTGGTGGATCCCACCCCGGCTGCTAGATGCAGGGTCCAATCCCTGGGCAATGTCAGTAGGGTGAGGAGTAGCAGCAGTAGCAGCACTAGCAGCTATACAGGGGGGAACAGGGAGAGTGCCAGCAGCATGGTGGGCACGGGCAGTCTAGCCTCAGGGTCCCCGTACTCCCCTTCACAGGACATCACTGTGATCACATACAGTGAGTCAGACGCAGACACTAGTGCCACAGAGGAGATGTCTGCAGCTGAGGCGATGGCTGAGCCTCCTCCCAGAGCTGTGCCACCAAGTTCTCTCCCGTCCAGCAGTGCTGGCAGAAGTGCGTCATCTGGGGTGGGCAGGCAGGAGGGGAGAAAAAATCCTCAGTCTGGGATCATTTTAAGCAGGTGTTGTCAATTCAATTCAATTAATTTATTTAAACATAACCATTGGTCATTGTCAACATACAAAAACATAAAACAATAATAAGACAGCAATAAATACAAGCACACGAGAGCAAAATAAAGACCCTTATAACCTAAGCAAAATGGACAGGATAAATAGTAGGGTACAGTTTATAACCTTCATGGAGACTAATCTCAGCACTTACACCTTCATTATATTCCCTCCCTCCTCAGTTTGCCTAGTCCTATATACTATATAAATACCCATCTGACCCTGAACCTCCGGTGCCCAGTCTAGGCAAAAGACTACACAGAGAGTTCAACTATATCACCTTCTAATAAATTTCCAGGGATTTTCCCTATAAGAATCTTTTCCTTATTTCTACAGCATACAAGAGAAACTTCATCACACTCTGCGTGACCTCTGGGTTCAGGTCAGATAAAGCAGCCTGAAATAGGCAGGCCTCTGTAGCCCCAGGGCATTTGTCAATGAGTGTTTGGAGAAACCTCTCCCGTATGGGGTCATATAAATGACATGCAAAAAGCACATGTTGGGTGGACTCCGTGGCCAGCATGTCAAATGGACATAAACGATCTCCATAGGGGATACCAGCAAAGCGACCTTCTAACACCCCAAAAGGGAAAGCATTTAGTCTGGAGGTGCAGTCAGATGATCCCAGAGAAGTGCAGTGCACTGTGTGTAAAAAGGTGGTAAAGGTTACCAAAAGCGTGCCGAGCCAGGTTCAAGGTATTGGTATTGACCTTCACGGTCTGGGCCCCTCATATCTCACCCTCCGCACCCCAGAGCGGCTCCGTTGGTCTGCCGGGGGTGCCTTCTTGGAGGACCCCCGTGTTAAGCGGGGGACCACAATGGAGAGGGCATTCTAGGTGACTGGGCCGCACCTTTGGAATTCCTTCTGGGAGAAAGCTCGCCTGGTCCCAAGCCTTTTAACATTCTGGCGAGTTTGTAAAACCTGAATTTTCGCCCAGGCCTTTGGAGAGGGGGGGGGAAGGGGGGGATAGGGGTTTTTAATCTTCTCCTATCCTTATTTATTGTTTTATTGTATGCCTAGCCTGGTTTTAATATTATTATGATTGTTTTAAATTTTATACAATTGTATTTTTATGTTTTAAAATTGTTAGCCATCATGAACTGTTTTCAGGAGGGGTGGGATATAATTCAATTAAATAAATAAATAAATAAATAAAGCGTGGGCAGGTGCTCAGAAACCTGGGGACAACGGCAATGGCAAGGCACCTAAAGTCATGCCACAGTGCTCTGCTGCTGAGCGGGAAGGCAGGGGAAGTGGATGCAAGTGGGTTCCCGACTGCAGTGGGGGCCATGGTCCACTTCACCACTGACCTGTGGTCCACCAGAAACGCCCAGCACGCCTACCTGGCAGTGACTGCACACAGATGACAGGACTCAGAGGCAGCGTTTAGCAGTGGCAGGAGGGTCCTGAAACAGGGTATCGGTGGTCCCTGCTTCAGGCACATGTAATGGACAGCTGCCACACCTCAAGGAACCTCGAGGCAGTCCTGGCCACCACGGTGAGGGAGTGGTCACGCCAGGAGTGGCCTTCACCAAGGGGTGTGTGGTCACAGACAACGCGGCCAATATACTAAAGGCAGTCTATGACGTGGTCTTCACAAGCATCCCTTGTGCCACACACACCCTCCATCTTGTGGCAAAGGATGCTGTGGGCTTGGGGGAGAAGGGGATTGGACCAGGAACCCTAGCTCCCTTGTCAAGTGGGAGAGGAAACTGGTGGGGTTCTTTAACCAGAGCATAAAGGGCAGCGATCTCCTCTGGGAGAAGCAGGTCGAGCAAGGGTCCCCAGTGCACCAGCTTATCCAGGATGTCTCCACTAGGTGGAATTCCACTTTTCTGATGCTCAAGTGGCTTCATGAGCAGAAAGCCACCCTGAATCAGGTGAACTGGAGGCAGACATTGAAGCACCTCCAGGGTACAACAGGGAGGAATGGGAGATGATTGTTCAGACGGTTTTCATCCTGAGACCATTCCTGGCCATGACGGAGACCGTGAGCAGCTCCACCGCCACCCTCAGCCAGGTGACCCCGGTGGTCCATAGTCTCCAGAGGAGCCTGGACGAGATTCTCGGGGGGGGGTTGTTGGGATTGTGGCCCTCTGGGCAAAAAGATCTCCAATGAGGTGCTTGACCTGGCACAGAAGCTGAAGGCCGGGCTGTGGGCAGCTTTGAGCTTCTGTGAGGGGAGAAATAGGTCATGGAAACCATGTTGGACCCCAGGATCAAGGGCAGCATGGCACATAAGACAGCAGTCTATGTCCTCTGGAAGGGTGAACTGGTGCAGAAGGTCCAGCAGGCAGAGTGGACCATGCAGTAGTACACCCCTGGGGATGGTGGGAGTGAAAGCAGCGACCCCTTCCAGGCATCTGGGTTTATCCCTGCCCTCAGCCCTAGTGGTAACAGCAGGATTAGTAGTAGGGATGGGCGAACGCATTTCGGAGTTCGGACCGAACTCGGTCTGTTCGGATGTCCGAACAGAACTCTCGAACGGCCAAACCGTTCGGTCATGTTTGGATGAATTTCCATGAGTTTGTGGGCAGGGAAAAATCTTTTCAGGGCCAAAAATTCAGTTTCGGTTTCGTTTCAGTATCGATAGTGCTATTTTTTAATGTTCGGCCAAGTTCGGTCAAACTGAACTCTGCTGAACCGAACCATCGAACCCGAACTTGGGTTTCAAACTGAACGTCTGAACATCCGAAACGCCTTCTGTTCACCCATCCCTACTGCCAGAAGTTCCTCCTGTGTGCAGCCACTCTGGGGAACATGTACCCAACACAAAAGGGCAAGCAGCGTGACTGTGGCCAGTGGGGCATGTGGTGCCCAGCCAGAGCTACCAGAGGGAGTATGATGGTGCTTCAGCAGCAGTGGAGACCTACCTGGAGAAGGAGTCATGCATTGATCCCAGGAGTGATACCTTAGCCTACTGGGTCATCAAGGCCAACGTGTGGCCGGCCCTGTCAAAAGTGTCCAAGGGTATCCTGTACTGCCCAACAGCCAGTGTCCCCAGCGAGCGGGTGTTCTCTGTGGTAGGGGACCTTTGCTCCCCAAACCGCCTGAGACTGGGGGACAAGTTGGTGGAGCATTTGTTGTTCCTAAAGGTGAACCTTCCACTGCTGGGATTCCCTGAGCTGCCCCTGGACAAGGATTGATGGTGCAGTGGCAGACACCACCCCATGCTGCCACTGCCAGACCAAGGAGGACCCCTAGGCCAAGGTCACCAGTGACACCCCCAGACATCCAGCGGTCAAGGTCGGATGTCTGGAAGTATTATGACAAGGGTGACAAAGTGCTGGTGAGGGTGGTCAATGCGTCCTTGCAGCAGGGGAGGTTGTCGCCTAGTCTAAAGGAGGCTGTGGTGTGCCCCCTGCTGAAAAAACCACATTGGATGTGGATGCAACCACCAACTACCGTCCTGTCTCTAACCTTCCCTTTTTAGGGAAGGCTATTGAGCGGGCGGTGGTGACTCAGCTCCAGGCGCATCTAGATAGCATTGATTTCCTGGACCCTTTTCAATCTGGGTTTTTGCCCCGGCTATGGCACTGAGACGGCGTTGGTAGCCTTGGTTGACGACCTCTGCCAGGAGATGGATGCAGGATGTTCAACATTTCTCGTCCTGCTAGATCTCTTGGCCGCTTTTGATACCGTGGACCATGGGCTGCTGTTGAGATGACTACGGGACCTGGGAGGTCTGGACGGGACTGTTCTTGAATGGTTCCATTCATTCCTCTCAGGGAGAATCCAGCGGATGGTGCTGGGAGCTGAGACATTGCCCCCACGTTTTATCCTGCATCGTTCCGCAGGGCTTTATTCTGTCTCCATTGTTATTTAATGTATTACATGCAGCCCTTGGGGGAGGTTGTGAGAGGGTTCAGGGTGCGATGTCACCAATATGCTGATGATACTCAGTTGTACCTCTCTTTTTCAGCTGAACCAGACCCTGCCGTCTCGCTGCTATCGCAGTGTTTGGAGGCCGTGGTGGAGTGGATGTGGCAGAGCAGACTGAAGCTCAACCCTAATAAGATGGAGGTGATGGTGGTGGGGAGAGTGAGGGAGGTGTCAGCCCCCCTGGTTGGGGGGGTGCGCCCTCCCATAGCTCAATAGGTCCAGAGTCTGGGGGTGATATTGGACGCGGATCTCTGGCTGGAGTGGCAGGTGGAGGCAGTCACAAAGGCTGCGTTCCACGAGTTGCATCTGGTGTGGAGGCTGCGTCCGTTCGTCTCTGGCCCGGACCTGGCCTCCCTCATCCATGCCTTCGTCACCTCAAGGCTGGACTACTGCAATGCGCTTCTACGTGGGGCTTCCCTTGTTCCTGATTTGGAGGCTGCAGCTAGTGTAGAATGCAGCGGCCCATCTCCTTTTGGGGATGGGTCGTCGGAAGCACATAACACCTGTGCTCCGGTCTCTGCACTGGTTGCCAATAGCATGCTGAGCCAGGTTCAAGGTTTTGGTGTTGATCTATAAGGCCCTTCACGGTCTGGGTTCCTCGTACCTCAGGAACCGCCTCACTTTCCACGCCCCAGAGTGGCTCCTTCGGTCTGCTGGGGGTGCCTTCTTGGAGGTCCCCCACGTTAAGCGGGGGTCCACAATGGACAGGGCATTCTCAGTGGCCGGTATGCACATTTGGAACTCCCTCCCAAAGGAAGATTGCCTGCCCCAAGCCTTTTGACATTCCGGTGAAGTTGTAAAACCTGGCTGTTCGCCCAGGCCTTTGGGGAGGGGGGGTTAGAGGGTTTTATCTCCCCTACCCTATTTATTGTTTTATTGAGTTCTTGGGCCCTGTTTTAATACTTTGAATTGTATTTTGATATGTTTCAATTGTTTTTAGATATATTTTACATGTGCTTGTTATTATTGTTGTAAGATGCCCCGGGCTGTTTTTAGGAGGGGCGGGGTAAAAATTTAATTAAAATAAATAAATAAATAAATAAATAAATAAATTCATTTTTATATATATACACACACACACACACACACACACACACACACTAAATCTAACTACTATTAACTATTCTAAATGCTATGAACTAAAAGGACTAAGTACATAGGACTACTCATACAAACACTAAAACCAAATCACTAAATGCTATCTCTATCACTAAGCTAACTCCTACAACTGTTTACTATTTCTAACCTACTATCTATCTAGCTATCTATCTAGCTAGCTAGCTATCTATCTATCTGGGATGGGGGGGATCACAAACAACACAAGGAGGGGTACAAAACTGAAATGAAACCTAAATCAATCTAATAATAATAATCTAAATGAATAAAAAAACAGGGTAAGGAAACGGAATCAGGGATGGAATATATGGGAGAAGGAAGGGATGGGGGGAGGGAGGAAGGAAGATTGAACACAGGGAACACAGGAAGGGATAAGAACAAAAAAACCCAACTACATCTATCTAAGTTAAGCTAAATAAATCATAATATGGAGGTAGATGAGTTGGATGGGTGAAATAGGAGGAAGATGGCTATGGATTAGGAATAGGAAGGAAGAAAAACTGCTGGGAGAGAGGGAGCCTTCTGAAATGCATGTTGTTCAGGAACAGTGACTAGCTCAAAAGGTATTGGGAAGGGGGGAGGCAGACAGTTTTGTTTCTTGCTGCACCTGCCTCACCGCAAGCCCCATTGGTTCTGTGCAGCCTAGCCCATGGCCAATCGCAGACTGCCAAGCCAGTGGTCGAGGTGAAAAGGGATGGTGATTGGGCAGGCTTGTTGCTACTCCAAGCCTCTCCACCCCTGGTGCCAGGAAGTCTCCCCCTCCTTCCCACATTTGGTCTTCCAGTGACCTGACACTACACCATGTTTTAGTCACCCGAACTCACCCAAACGCAATCCAAACTGAAAACATTGTTCGGTCATTTAGACGTTCAGACCTGAGTTTGGTTCGGTCAGTTTGTGTTTGGATTCGGGTTCAGGTTCAGTTGTCCCAACAGGCCAGGTTTGGACTGAACTCCGAACTTCCGATCCATGTTTGCTCATCCCTAATGCCAGCCAGCCTGCAATGCCCTGCCAAGCAGGGGTGCCAGCCACCAAGCCCTTGCCAGGCCTCTGCTGCTGCCCCACTGATGTCCGGCTGGCAGCTTGCAACTCCCTGCCAAGAAGGGGTGCCAGCCACTCCAGCCCCAGGACCCATCATCAAGGTTCTGGGTCCTAAGTTCCAGGCAGGGAGGGCTGTCATTTCACTTGTCTGCAAGTGTCCCACACAAAGGCCAACCAGCCTGCAACACCCATTCAAGTAGGGGTGCTAGCCACCGAGCCCTGGCTGGGCCTCTGCTGCTGCTCTGCTGCTTCCAGATGGCCTGCAATGCCCATCCCAACAGGGATGCCACTACTTCAGTCCCAGGACCCAATGTCCGGGTTCTAGAACCTACGTTCCAGGCAGCGAGGGCTGTCATTGCATTTGTCTGCAAGTGTCCCACACCGATGCGAGAAAGCCTGCAACACTGAGCTGAGTAGGGGTGCCAGACACTATCCCCATGACCCACCATCAGGGTTCTGGGTCCTACATTCCAGGCAGGGAGGACTGTTATTTCACCTGTCTGCAAATGTCCCACACAGAGGCCAACCAGCCTGCAACACCCGGCAAAGTAGGGGTGCCAGACTCAGAGCCCTGGCTGGGCCTCTGCCACTGCTCCACCAATGCCAGCCAGCCTGCAATGCCCATCCAAGTAGGGGTGCCAGCCACCAAGCCCTGGCTGGGCCTCTACCACTGCTCCACTGATGCCAGCCAGCCTGCAATGCCCAGTTGAGCAGCGGTGCCAGACTATTGTACAGTTAGATTTCTGTTGAATAACACACAGCAGAAGTTTCTTCAAAACAGAACTTTACTAAGAACTCAGAAGATATGCTTCCATACTGTGCAGAATGCATGGGACAAGATAGAGGACAGAGAGATAAGAAGAGAGGAGACAAGGAGGGGAAAAAACCCTCTTTCATCCCCTGACCCGCCCCCCTACTGGACAAGCCCCATATTGAACTTGCAGGGCTTTCAGTGGGCTTTTACTTGTGACTCTTACACATTCCAACACAGCCACCAAGCCCTGACAGGGCCTCTGCCGCTTCTCCACTGATCACAGACAGCCTGCAATGCCCAGACGATCAGGGGTGTCAGCCGCAGGTACTGTGTCTTGGCAATCCAATGTCTGCTGGTGGTACTGCACATCAGTCATTTGCTCCTCCCTCTTGTAGACAGGTATAGCTTGGATGAGTGTGCCGGTGGGCAGGGGCTGGTTGTCCACAAGATTCATCACTGGGCAAGACTACCCCAATTTGCAGTAGAGCTTCTTGAACTCAGTCAGTTAGGATGCCAGCGTGCAACGCCCGGCCAAGTAGGGGTGCCAGCCACCGAGCCATGGCCAGACCTCTCCTCCTGCTCCACCAATGCTAGACAACCTGAAACGCTCGGCCGAGCAAGGGTGTCAGCTACCAAGCCTTGACTGGGTCTCTGCCACTACTCCACCGATGCCTTCCTTCTAGCCTCCAAAGCCTGGCCAACTAGGGATGCCAGCCACTCCAGTCTGAGGACCCACCATCAGAGTTCTGAAGCTGACTTTCCAATCATGGGTATCTGACATTCCACTTCATCCAGAAGCTTCCACTCTAGTCCCAGGATCCACCATCAGGGTTCTGGGACCGGCTTTCACAATCACGGGGAGTCATCATTCCACTTCATCTGCAAGCTGCCACTCCAATCCCAGGACTCACCATCAGGGTTCTGGGGCTGTCATTCTGATCACAGGGAACCATCATTCCACTTCATCCAGAAGCAGTCACTCCAGCCCCAGGACCCACTGTCAGGGTTCTGGGGCCTACATTACAGGCATGGGGGGTTGTCCATCCACTTCATCAAGAAACTGCCACTATCATCCTAGGACCTAACGCCAGGGATCTGGGCTGTCATTCTGATCACAGGGAGCCATCATTACACCTTCTCAAGAAGCAGCTACTTCAGCCCCACGACCCACCATCAGGGGTCTGGAGCCTATGTTACAGGCATGGGGGAGGGGGAGGCTGTCCATCCACTTCATCTAGAAGCTGCCACTCTAGTCCAGGACCCACTGTCAGGGTTCTGGAGCTGTCATTCTGATCATGGGGCACTATCATTCCACCGCATCAAGAAACAGCCAGCCACTCCTGGCTCCAGGACCCACCCTCAGGGTTCTGGTGCATACATTAGAGGCAGAGAGGGCTGTCCATCCACATCATTAAGAACTTGGGTGGGAGCATCTGCCAAGTCCATCCGCAGCTGGAGGACGTGGAGGGTGGCATGACTTTCAACTGAAAGCCACGCACATGTTGGGGAAAATGATTGTGTTCTATGGGCAGCCCTTCTTGGTGGTCAGGGACATTGAGTTTAGGTGCCTGATTGGCTTCCTAGCCCCCCAGTTTAAGCTGATGAGTCACACCACCCTGAGTCAGGCTGTCACTGATGCCTGGCAGCCTGCAACACCAGGCCAAGTAGGTGTGCCAGCCACCAAGCCCTGGCTGGTCCTCTGCTGTTGCTCTGCTGATGCCAGCCAACCTGCAATGCCTGGCCAAGCAGGGGTTCCAGTCACCAAGCTCTGGCCAGGCCTTTGCTGCTGCACCACCAATGGCAGCCTGCAATGCCTGTCCAGCTAGGGTTGCTAGCCACCAAATCCTGGCCAGGCCTCTACTGTTGCTCCACCAATGTCAGCCAGCCTGAAATGTGAAGCCAAGCAGAGGTGCCAGCCACCAAGCCCTGGCCAGGCCTCTGATGTTGTTCTTCCAATGCCAGCCAGTCTGCAATGCCCGCCCCAAGCAGGGGTGCCAGACAGCAAGCCCTGGCCAGGCTTCTGTCACTGCTCCACCAATGCCTTGCAATGCCCTGCCCCCTATGGGTGCCAACCACCAAGCTCCAAGCCTTCCAAGCCTCTGCTGCTGCTGTTACTGGGTCTCAGACGGCCAGCCCTGTTGCCACAGCTCCCCCAGGGGCCAAGCGCCAAGCCTTCCCAGTCTCTTCTGCTGCTGTTGCTTCTGCTGCTGGATCTCTGACAGCCTTCCATGGCACCATGGGCACCCTATGGGGGTCCCTGGAGCGCCCCAAGCCTCAAGGCGGTATCGAACTCCACACAACATTTGGGGCATCTGGATTGAACCCATGAACCTGAACTAAGTTTTTAGTCTGAATGTCCGAACATCCGAACTCCATCCTGTTCACACATCCCTAAGTGGTATGCACTCGAAGGCCCATTAAAAACAGTGAGAGCAAAGGGGCTTCAGAAAAGGGATGTTACAGCATGTCCAGTACAACCAGACACACATTGCGGCATGAGGATCACCGGTGCAAACCTTTGCCTAGTCAGAGCAGGCTCAAGCATGGCCAGCAACCAAATTAGGTACACCAAGCTCTTGAGGCTGCGGTTGGAGCACAATGGTGTTTAGATGGTGGCCGCCACACTGCAGTCACTTCTTGGGGTTTGTTATTTAAGCGCATGCTTTCTGATCAGTGGAGGTTGCCTCATCTATGTCTCCTGTGATGGTATCTTGACTGTTTATGCCCTGACGGCTTTGCGCCATGGCTTAGGGTGTGCTGCCATGATTTCCAATCTTTCTCATGGTCTCCTTTCCTGGTCTCCTGGGTCGTTAGCAGGGTCAGTGTGAATGCCATGGCATGGGAGGTGGGCCAGAGACTATAGCTTTCCCAGGCTGCCATCGACACTGTGATTCCTTGTGCTGTCATTGCCTTGACCCACCCAGCAGCTAGATAGATAGGGCACTTCATGCATTGGCATAAAGTGCCCCATCTTTTTGTTACCACTGGAACTGCTACATGGCACAGTATAGTGTAGCCAGATCATGGTCAATGATTTACAACTCTTAAAATTCTAAATTTTCTGAAGTTTCTGGGTTCTGAAAACCATATATTCCTTAATTAAATAGTAGAGGTGTGCACCAGGGGCCCATGTTGTTTTTGTTTTCATTCTTTAATTTTTGTTATTTAAATATGTCATTTTTGCTTTCAAAAATATTGAATTTTCATTTTCATTTTTGATTTTGTTTTCATTTTCCATTGGTGAAAAACACATTTCTGGATGTAATTTTTTGTTTTTAATTATATTTGACTGAATCTTGTAGGGATTGTACCTCCAATGCTTCCATTGGAGGTACAATCCCTACAAGATTCAGTCAAATATAATGAGTGTACAAAATTACAAAAAGATTGGATAATGGAATCCAACTTTATAAGCAGTTGAATTTATATTATTTTCCATATATCTTCATATACATTCTTAGCTGTAATGTCTTTGCCTCACTTTTAATGTAGATGGAACTTGGCAAGTTTATACCTCATCCTATGTTTACTATTTCTGGCAACTTTCAGAAGGATTGGATAAAGGGTCCTGGTGGTATAAGCAATTAACTTATAAATGCATGTATGACTGTAACATCTTTGTAGTCCAACCAATGTACATGACATTTGGAAGGGCTGTACATCACACTTTCACAATCATTTCTGCAAAATATCAGAAAAATGTGATAAAGCGTCCCAGTTGTATATGCCTGCACAGCGTATGCAGAGAAGGAGCCTATGCCAGGGATTCTCTATGTGTCACTGTGGTATAAGATCGATTTGTGATGCCAATTGGCCAGAAGAAATGTCAACCAAATATTCTCACTATGTGCTGAGACCATCCTAACATTTCTCCCCGCCCCCCCTGCCCCACTTGTTACTGGGAAGTCTGAAGCATCTGTTTAGGAAAGTACAAATAGAGATTCTCTAATGTCGTCTGTCACAGTGCTGCAGGATGTGATTGTGATGATAATTGGCCAGCCTGGATGTGTAAACTATATCTTCTGATTTCTGGGATGCTATCCCCAAAGTCCCAGTTATGTCCTTTTTATGCCCGCCCCCTGTGCCCACCTCAAAGTCACTATCGATGGGTACTGTAAAGCTGGAAGCATGCAGTAATTGGCCAGTGATTATGTCTATCAGTCTTTTGGGTTGCTCCACATCCTTCATCCTACATCCTTCCTCTCCTTGCCATGCCCAGTGCCTGCCTCTGTCTGGAACTGCATGTGCTGCAATTTATCTGAATAATGGTCTTCAAGGGGACAACTTCAACTGTTTCTAAAATTGGGTCACTTTATCACATTGCCCTTTAGTTTAGCATAGATGACAGAGACGGTATATGATACATTCCTGACAAATATAATGTAATCAGAATGGAATATAAACATTTTACAGCTGTAAATGTATTTTAAAGATAATGGTGTTTTTAGACACACATTTATCCTGGATGTTTGTTGTAACATCCAGAACTTTCTGTGTGTCTAAATCACTTATCCAGATCTTAAACATCCAGATCTTTGAACTTCTGCGTGAATCTTTTCCCAGAACCTTTGTGTGTAAAAGGTTCTCCTGGTAAACTGCTTTGCTCCAGGCAGCTGTGGTTACTTGGTTTCCATGGCAGCCTGTCACGTCCTTGATCTGATCTCTGTGGTCTTACAAATCTGGATCCTGTAACATCTGGGTGTTTCCCAGAACCTTTGTGTGTAAAATGTTCTCCTGGTAAAGNGTTCTCCTGGTAAACTGCTTTGCTCCAGGCAGCTGTGGTTACTTGGTTTCCATGGCAGCCTGTCACGTTTACAGCTGTGACTACTTTAGGCTGCCTCAGGGCATTGTTTGTTTGAGGAATGCATCTAGAAACTGCCTCAGAGCAGTGTGTGTGTGAAAAATGAATCAGGAACTTACTTATGGACTTGTAAACCCAGAAGATTGAAACATCTGGAACTTTAACATGTGTCTAAAAATGTCAGTGTCTTATACCATCAGGATTCTTTATCGACTCTTTCTGAAAATTGGCAGAAGTGTTAAGCTTATGGAGGGACATAATATTCACAGGTTTCATGCAAATTGTATGGAAGATAAAAAAGTTGTAGCCATTAATGCGTATTGAGCTCTTCTTAAAATCACAACATTCAATTGCTTCTTAAATCGGTTTCCTTTATCTAATCTCTTTGAAAGTAGGTACATATAGTGCCCTCCATTGGGGGCACAACCTCTCAAGTCCCATCAGAATTGAATAAATAACAAAAAGTTAGCTGGAAATAAGTTTTTCAGTGCTTTCCCTTTCTTTCAAAAACAAAATGTTGCTTTCATTTCTATTTTCATTATTATTATTTGTCATTTTCATTCTTGCAATAACATTACAATAATGAGAGAGAAAATTGTCATTTTTGTTATTAACAAAAACTAAATTCACACCCCTAAAGTTACTCCTCAGTACTAGCCTTTTAGCACTATGAAGAATGTCTAGTTTGTTTAGAACACAGGTGGGCATGTGGCTGATTGGAAGCCACATGTAGGTGCCATGAACCCTTACTACATCTCTGGGAGGAAGTGGCTCCCTGGAATCAGTGTGTCCTTTTTTATTACCTCAGTTTCACCCCCTTCATATGTCTTCCTTGCATGGGGCACTCAGTACTCCTGCCTTCTCCACATGTCGGCAGGGTCCACTCAGCACTGGGTGCTGACCAGTAAGTGGCAGAGAAAGGAGAAGACAGCAGTTTCAGTGGGTGTGAGGCAGAGGGAGGAGTTAAGAGTTGTGGTGAGATAACGGCTTGCAGAGGCAGTAGGAGTGGCAGCCACAGGTCTGTGTGTGTGTGTGTGTGTGTGTGTGTGTGTGTGTGTGTGTGTGTGTGTGTGTGTGTGTGTGTGTGTGTGTGTGTGTGTGTGTGAGAGACAGACAGATAGACGACAGACGACAGACAGTGTGAAAGCATGTGTGTGTGCATATTATTTTATTAGTGAACATTTATATAGTGCAAGCAATGTACCTTGTGCTCTACAAAGTAATGGAATAGACACAGTCCCTGCCCTAGGGCTTACAATCTGAGAAACAGGGTGGGAATATGAAGTAAGGGGAACAGAGGGAGAGACAAGAGGTGTAACATTCACAAAGATGCAATGTCTCAAGTGCATGTGCTTGACTTGGTTACATCAAGAATGTCTGGCTAGTCCATGTGGTGAGGATATGAGTACACATACCTCAGGTCACAGGTTTTACTGGATGGTAGGTATCAGCAGGAGTTAGGTGAGGCGAGCAAGGAGTCGGGGAGGTCAGAGCAGAAGAGGTGGGTATTAAGAAAGGATTTGAAGGCATGAAGAGAGGAAGCGAGGAGGATGTGAGGAAGGAGAGAGTTTCAGGTGTGGGGGCAGCTAGGGAGAAGGGGCGAAGGCAGAGGAGCAGAGAAGGCACGGGAGGGCGAAAGAGGGGACAGAGAAGGAGCAGAGTTCACGGACTGGAGTACAGAGGGAAATTAGTAGTGCAGAGACGTAGGGGGGAGCAAGGTTGTGAAGAGCTTTATAGGTGAAGACTAGGAACTTGTGCAGGATTTGTTCAGGAACGGGGAGCCAGCAAAAAGAGGAGAGGAGGGACTGCAAGTGATCAAAGCAACGGGTGAGGTGGATGACCATGGCAGCAGAGCTTTGGATGGAGATAAGTGGAGAGAGGTGAGAATGGGGGAGGCCAGTGAGAAGGATTACAGTAATCGAGGTGAGAGATGACCAGGGCATAAACAAGGGATTTGGCAGAGGAGACAGAGAGAAAAGGGTGAATCTTAGCAATGTTATGGAGGGAGAAGTGACACGATTTGGCAACAGGGTCGATGTAGGGTTTAAAAGAAATGGGCGTTAAAGATGAAGCCTAAGGGCTTTTATAAACAATCCCGCTCACAAGCGGGATCATTTAATGTGCCGCATCTGCCTCCGCCTATCTCTCTAGGATGTGTCTGATATTCAGAAGAGCATCAGACCCGTCTTAGAGACTCAGGGCACATGTGCATCCTTCTGCGCGTGCGCACTTCATAAGGGAACCTGGAAGTGCAGCTTTAAACCGGCACTTTGGGGGTCCACGTCAGAGAGGGCAGGATTGCCTGCCCGGTCTGACGCGGGGGAAGATCCGGCTGCAATGTAAGGTAGCCGTTTAAACGAGCGCCAAGAAATGCGGCTGATCAAAGGATCAGCTGCGTTTCTTGTCTCGTGTATAAACGCCCTAAGCTCTGGGCTTGGGGGACAGGAAGGATGGTGACCCTGTCAATAAGGATTGACAAGGAGAAGGGAGAGGAAGGATGGGGGTGGGGGGTGGGGTGGAGATCAGTTTTAGCCATGTTGAGTTTGAGTTGACGTTGAGACATCCAGGTAGAGATATCAGAGACACAGTTGGTGAGGTGAGCTTAAACCGATGGAGAGAGAGAGGGAGTAGAGAGAGAAAGTTGAGTGTCACAGCGTAGAGGTGATATTGGAAGCAATGGGAGCCAATGAGTTTGTCTATGGTGCATATGGGTGAAAACAGATATGCATCTTAATTTCACTTTAACACCGCTTTAACATTTCGTATTCATGTTGCAGGGCTGTATTACCACCCTATGCAGCCCTGCAACATGCATAAGAAATTTTAAAGTGGAGTTACTTGCATGTCTGTTTTCACCCTATGTGAGGACTAGAGTGGCATGAAGCTCTTGGTCATATCTTGGCATGTGGCTCTTCAGATTCAGAATTTTTCCCACCTCTAATTTAGAACGTTGGTATGTCTGGAGAGGTCTGAATGCCAGGGTCAGACATTTCAAGAGAGACCTGGATTTTCCGTTCTAGAAGCACATTTTCATTGCACTACGCTGTTCACCCCAGAATAATAGAGGTGGAATATTGAATGGAGGTGAAATATCAAATTCAAAATGTGACATCAAGGCAAGACTAACTAACTAGTCATAGGCCCTCTGTAGTGTATTTATCAAGCCTCTTCCTAAACCTCAAATGAAGAGGATTCCACAATCTCTCTCAGCATCCAGTTCCATTGTCCAACTATTGTTACCAGCCCAGATCCTATTCCCTGCCAAATGGTACGCACATGCAGCCATGTACAAACCGTGTGGAGCCCCATAGCAGGTGCATTTAACCCTGTGGAAATCACACATATGTGCGTGCACATACTGCTCCCCACAGGCTCCAAAGGGAATAGGATCGAGGCCACCATTAATAAGGTTTTCCTAAAATTTAATTTAAATCTGCTTTTCTTCAAATTAAACCCATTTCCTCTTTTCCTTCCTTCAGTGGCAATGAAGTTGCATTATTATCTATCTTCTTTATAGCTAGTCTGTAAAATATTTAAAAATGTATTGTCCCCTTTTTTCCCTTAAGCTAACTGTTTATTCATCTTCGTACAACTTCTATCTTCAATAATTTGTTTTCTTGTTTGCTATCCTCTTCTCCAGTTAGATACATCCTTTCAAAAATGTTTGTTTAAAACTATACCATACCATACCATTTAATTTATATCCTGCGCTCATTCGAAAATGACTCGAGGCAGCTCACAAAAAAGTACATTCCTGGGTGTATTTCCACACAGGGGACCCAGCTCAATACAATATACACAAATTAACATAATATCCTAATAATACATTAATCACATATTTATACCCCACTAATATCTCATTCCAAACCCTCCCCACACATGGGCAGGTACCACAACAATCATTCCTGTCCCCTGCTGCCACCAGGGAACATAAGGCCAGCTCCACCCCCTTCTCACTGAAGGGAGCTAGCCCTACCATCTCCACATCACTAACTCCCACAATCTACACAACATCACAGGAGGTTACCCCTTTTCCCCCTCAGAAGCCCGAAGGGCCCCAAAGGGCCGCGCCCTTTGTCCATGGCCCTTCGGTTCGCGGACGTCATCCCTGCAGCCATCGGTGCATTGTTTTTAAAGCCAGTTGGGGGTGTGTCCAAAAGGGAGGGGGAAAGTAGGCAGCCACAGCCACTTACGAGTCTTATTTCCCCAACAGGTGTCATCCTTGAAGTTACTCCCCCCAAAGCCTGCTTTGCAGCCGCCGCCACCACCACAAATGGAAGGTAGGTTTAACTGACTGGGGCTTCTGTCCCCGTGGCCGCCGGTGCATTGTTTTTAAAGCCGGTTGGGGGGGTGTCCAAAAGGGAAGGGGGAAGTAGGCAGCCACAGCCACTTACGAGTCTTGTTTTCCCCACAGGTGTCATCCTTGAAGTTACTCCCCCAAAGCTCGCTCTGCAGCCGCCGCCACCACCGCTGCTGCCGCCGCCGCCACCGCCGCCACGAATGGAAGGTAGGTGAAACTGACTGGGGCTTCAGACAATTCTACAGCTAGACACAATGCTACAGCTAAGTCATCAGACATGCGGAGTACATCTTAAATCTGGGGACTTACTCTGCTGACTGAGTTGTTCAATTTTGTCACTCATTACAGGGAATGAGAACTATTAGTCTCTTCAGCAACAACTTTCTCATTCCCACTTTAATTCATTTTTTACATTTAATTGATTACAAAAATAATAAATAAAAATTACTGCACATGAGTGAAATGCCCACCGGGGACATTCTGTGCATGCATGTCCCTTTTTCCAAAATGGTGCTGGCTGTGTCGGTGCCATTTTGGAAAAGAGTTGTGCATGTGCAGAACGGGCCTGGTCACCCTTTTGTGTGTGTGTATGTGTGTTTTAAAAAACCCAATAAATATAAATGTGGGGGAGAAACCCTCTGAAAATGAATGAAGCATTGTATCTTTTTGGCTGCTGCTTAGGAGCCATGCCTCTTCTCCCCAGAGAACTGAGGTGAGTGCCAAATTCTGCAGCCAGGACAAGGATCAGTGGAAAGGCCATCTCCCTGCCTCTCCTCCCCTCCATTTCTGCCCTCTCTGTCTCCCTGCCTTCATCAACCCACCTCTCATTTCTAGTACTACTTCCTCCCTCCTTTTCTACCTTTTCTCCATTTCTATTCATCCCTCCCTTCCCAACCCTCTGGTTCTGCCTCCCTCTTCCTCCCTGCTTTCCCACATACATCCACCTCATTTCTCTTCCTCCCTGACTTCCTCCACATCCTTTCTTACCTCTTCCAATCCTTCCATTCATCTGCCCCAACCCACCCCCATTTCTATTCCTCCCTGCCTCACCCCCACCTTCTATTTAGGTCTCCCCCCCTTCCCTTCCCTTCTTTCCACCCACCCACACATTGTTTCTACCCCTCCTTTCCACCCACCCACACATTGTCCCTACCCCTCCATTTCTACCCTTTCCCTCCTCCCTGCCCTCCCCACTGCCGTCCCCTACCTGAAATTCATTACATTCCCACAGCTGCTATCTAGGGGTAATTTCAGATGTTACGAGATCAGCCAACCACAGTGAACCACACTAAATCCCCCAGTGCAGCCAATGAGCCCTGAACGTCAGTTCGGCGGCATCCAGATGTTCACCACAGTCAATCAATGGTTGGGGCCAAGGCCAACCACGGTTCTGGAGCTTGAGATGGGAGCAGGTCCAGTACCATGGTCAATGCAATACCCACTGGGATACAGCCAAAAGTAACGTCTGAACAGCAACCACCAGGAGTGATCACACAGAACGATCCCACATTGTGGCAAATGCACATAGAGTCACTGCCAGGCTACGGCCAACAAATAGAACAAGGAGGGCTATTTAAAGGGCACACTTCAGCAGGGGAATGAGATGGCGAGACAGGAAGAGAGAGTGGAGAGACAGGACAATGATGGAGTGCTAGGAGCAGCAGCAGCAGGAGTTGGAGCAACCGGCCCCACAGCAAGATCCTGAACAGGGGACGGATGCCCCCAAAATGGGTGAGGAGACCACAACAGGATGGATGGGGGGGAGGGGGTGCAATGGTAACAGACAGCCATGGAGGGAAACATGCCCGAGCCCAGGAACCCCCACAGGACACCAGCAGGGAGAATCCAGAGGAAGAGGTGGTGGCACAGGAGCCAGAGGGCCCAGCACAGAGATGGAGGTACCAGAGAGGGGGGCAGTGGGGAGTACAGGAGACCCAGGACTTCATCAGGATCTGAGGGTCCCTGGAAAACCAGGTAGAGATCACGGTAAACAAGTGCAATGAGCATGTGTTTGACCTGATAGTGAGAGACATGGGGGAGGCCAGATACCAGAGGTCAGCAGCACAGTGCCTGTCAAAGGCCAAGGAGCTAGAGGGGCTACAAGCACATAAAGGACAATAACCAGTGGTCTGGTCATGTAGCGCGGTGCGCGTCCTATTATGATGCCCTAGACAGGATCCTCCACATGAAGGGATCCATCATGGTGCCCCGACTGGTAGGGAGCACCGAAGCACAGTGCTGGACACAGGAGGACATCCCAGCTCCCATGGCAGCACTGGGTGAACCCACTGACAGCGCCAGACCCACACCCAAAGAGAAAGGGCCCGGGATCTCAGGGACCAGTAGGCCCCCATCATGGTCAGGCACGGGGAGCCCACTACCACACTCGGGGTCAGAGTCAAGCTCCAACAACGACACACTGGTTGCCCTGAGCCAGTGAACGTGTGGGGAGCACTCCGAGCAGAGCCCTACCAAGGATCTTGCCACGAACGGCTTGAAGATGGACATAGGAGATAGGCACAGGACGTGGAGGGAGAAAGGGGGTACAACAGGCAGGGAACTATACCCCCCCCTTCCTTACCACAGGAGCGACCAAGGGAAAGGAGGAGCCAATAAGGGGGAATGGGCACCGGGAATGGTGAAACATGTGGTGGAAGGTAAACGGAAGGGACGGGACCACCAGAGGGTGGGAGGGGAATGGGGGATGGGAGGGACATGGGGGTAGGGAGAGGGAAACCCCAGCGCCACACTCCCACAGCGGTTCCCACACAGGACCGACACCAACACCATGGGAGGCCAAGGAGGAGGGGGAGCAGCAGCACCAGCAGCAACGGGCGGAGCGAGGTGAGCGGGGGCAGGTAGCCTATGGGCTGGCAGAGGGTGGTGGACCAAGGGGGAGAAGATTGACACATGCGCACGTCTCCCAATGGACCCTGGGGACTGGTGGCCAGAGCTGGAGGGCAGGGCACCAAGGGCGACCATGAGGGAACAGGGAAGGGGTAGCGGGTTACAGGTGTGTGGAGGGAGGGGAGGGGAGGGGACCCGACCACCAAAGTGAAAAGGGGGACAGATGAGCAGGCATCTCAGGCCATGCCCCAGCATCATCCCGGGGGGGGACATATGCAGCTACCGGCTGCCTGACTGAGCTTACTGAACCCGTATCCCACAAAACCCTTTCCCCGGCAGCTGGCCTGGCTTTGAGAGGGACCAGTGTCAGTGGCCCAGAGGATGTGGGAGCACAGGGAACATGTGCACCTCTGGTGGGAAGACCTGACGGAGGAGATCATGAGGACCAGCGCGGAGCAGGGGGAGGAGATAATTGTCTCCATTGATAGGATGGAGGCGTCCACTGGTAGGACTGTGGAGTTGGTGGAGGAACAGGACAGACACCTCCTAGCTGTGATACAGAAGGAGAGGCGGCTGCAGAGATGGGACCACACATGACAGATAGGGGTGATATAGTGGTTGACGGACACCACTGACCACCGGGCTGCTGAGCACTCCCAGAAGCTGGATTGGTCCCTAGAGATCAGCACCTCACTGCTGCTACATGTGGGCATGAGTGCCTATATAATGGCAGCAACACCCCCGGGCGCCATACCAGCTGCACACCTACCTACTATCCACCGCCGGTGCCCATCCTTCAGCAGCAGCAGCATCCCTGACCACAGGGCCCACACATCCACCTCCCCATCCCACTGGGGCTGAGATGGCAACAGCTGCCCCATTAGGTGCATCAGCATCAGCCAGTCCTGAGCCCGGACAAGCCCCCAGCAGTGGCCTTGGAGGAGAGCCAGGAGGCTGTGCAGAGCCAGGAAGTGACAGAGGGGGACACCAGTGTGGGAGAGGGTGGTTTGTGGACCACAGAACAGCCCGCACGGTGAGAGACAGGTCGCCCCAGAAGCAGGAGGGTCCGGGGGGCAGAGGTAAGGGGAGGGGGAAGTAGGGCATGGGGATCACTGTACATACAATAAAAACACCTTTATTCACTGTAACCATCATGTCTGTCATTCATTGATACTCATGCCGGAGACCCCAAGCTGAGCGGCTGTGGCTTGGACACTCCTGGCCACCGCCATGGCAGGGGTCCCACCCTATGGACCCTGGAGCATCAGGCCTGTGGCAACCATGCTATGTGCCTTGTATGTGCTGCTCAGATCCACTTAGCATAACTGTACTCCCTAGGCTTTGCTACATTCACGTATAGCAGAACGGGTTTAGCTGGCCGCTGAGGCCTGGGATACCCAAGGTCTGCTCCATCGGTCTCACAGATGTTGTGCAACATGCAGAAGATGCCAATTACCAGGGCAGAGGTCTCCACCATGAAGTCCAGGCACCCGGCCAGGCACCTCCATGTCTGCTTGAGGACACCGAAGGCCCTCTCGACCACAGTCCTCGCATTGCGCAGCTGGGTGATTTACAGGGCCTCCATCTGGTTCCGGGCCACCGGATGGGACTTCATGAGTCATCGGAGCAGTGGTAGGCCAGGTTCCTTATGATACTGGGGGCATTTACAGAGATGGCAAGGATCCTGGCATCATGGCTGCGGCTGAAGTGGCTGGTGAAGATGTCAGTGAACTGGGCCCGGTGATCAACAACCGCCTGGAGCTGCAACGAGTGGTAACCATGCCTGTTGATGTACTCAGCCGCATCGTCGGGGGGGGGGACAGAGGCTCTCCAGATGGGCGACATCGATTGCACCCAGACCGTTGGGGAACCCGGTAGCCTCGATGCCAGGCATCACAGCCCCCTGATCCACAAGCTGGATCACATGGTCAAGGAGCGCCACCTCCACAGCTTTACAGAAGTCATGGATGATGCCAGTGATGGTTGTGAGGCCCACTCCAAAGTGTTGAGCCACAGAACGGCAGGAATTTGGGGTGGCCAGGGCCCACACAGCTATGGCCACCTGCTGCACGACTGGGATAGGGGAGTGCATGGGGCTGTGCATCCACTCCAGCCAGGGTCACAGAAGCTCTGCCAGTTGCAGGACGGTACGCCAGTCCATCTGGAAGTGTACCCTCCAAGCAGCATCATTCCATTGTGTCAGGGCCCCCTCCCACCATTGCTGGGCCCTGGGCATGGTCCAGAGGCACCTGTCAATGGGCATAGTGAGCCTGACAGCACTGAAGATGGCCACCCTCCTCCAGTAGTGGCGTGCTGCTGCTTGCCTGAGGGCAGCCAGATGGGCATGTACAATCAGCAGGGCCCTGCGGTATGTCCCAGAGAGCCGGCGCGCCGTGTGCATGGTCTTGTTGCGGCAGCGCCTGTGGTGGGTGAGCAGGCTGGTTACAATGACCTGGGCCAGGAATTCATGTACACCTCTGTGTACATCTTGAGCAGCTCTGTGTTGACCTGCTGGAGCTCGGTGTGCTGGTGGTACCACTCTGCTATGATCCCTGGGGTGTTGGGTGCCTGCCCCTGTGTCCCTCTCTGTTCTGGCCCTGGCCCTGGCCCCCTCCTGTTTTTTTCCCCATTGTTGGCCTCATTCCCCCCCCGGTGTCCTTGTCGCTGCATGTGGACTGCCCAGTGTGGTGTTCTTCATCCTTCCTTGTCTGCCCCTTTGTGTCTCTCCCTTGCTCCTTTCTCTTTCAGCTGTGCGTGTTCTCGGCAGTGTGTGTGTGGTTTGTATTCGGCTCTGTCTGTGGCTTTCTTCTCCCTGTTGTGCGTGTGGGGCTCAGCCATTCACCTCCTTCCTCCTTCCTATTTCCCTTGCATGGGTGGTGCCTTGTGGCACTTTTGGCTTCCTATCCTTTGCCCTCGGTCGGCAATGTCTATGTCCTGCCCTGCCCTGGTGGCCTCTGGGGGTTCTTGCCATGGTCTGGGATCGGTGTCACGTCTGTTGTGCCATCCCAGATCATGGCATGGTTGTCTGTTTCTTTGCCGTGTTCCCACTCCTGTCATGTCTGTTTGGGGCCTATCGGAACCATGGGTTGGGGTTAGGCAGCTAGCCAAGGTTGGGAATCCACTGTGGTGACCCGGGGACATGTCATGTTTGAAATTACCCTAAGTCAAAAAGAGAACTTTCCACCAGGTTCAAATTCTGTCAGAACCAGGTGGTCCTATGCTATTCAGACCAATCAGTATCCTGGTTGGACTCAAGAAAAAAATATTCCAATTGTAATAACAGCCATTTCAATTTTATAGAACTTTTATGCAGAATTGGAAAGGCTATTTTGAAACAGCCCTACTACAATCTCTTTCCAATCCTTCCTTATCCTTGTCACTGCTCAGTGCTGCCTTGTGCTTGGTATGTGAGGTAAGGGGGTGGGGAGGAGGAGTGGGAGAGCAGCAGCACAGTGCTGCCTTCTTCCCGACTGGGAATGGAAAGGGCTGAAACTTGATTCTTGCATTCTTGCTTTTCTCAATGAGAATCAAGGTTACAAATAAGAATGAGCCAAGACTTGCCTGGATTCTCACAGAGAAAAGCAAACAGCCCTCCCCAGGGCCCAAATCCTGACTTATTCACCTGGCTGCCTCTCTGTGTTTGTTTCTCTGCTCCACTCAGCTCTTCTCATTCTCTCCTCCACTAGGCTGCTTTACAGGGACTGGAGAGGAAGGAAGGAGGCAGCTTCATATCCCGGAAAAAATAAAATAAGAATCACTGTGAATGCGCAAATGGCCTAGTAGGCTGTTCAGGGCATGCAGAGACCTTTTTTCCAAAACGGCGCTGACTGCAATTTATTCTCGTTTCAGCCTTAGGATGAAATCTCTGAGTGGGCAGAAAGCAGTACACAACAGTGGGAAAAGGGAAGGAGAAGTAGGGTGAGTGTGCACTGGTAGGGGCTGGGCCTTGGAGGGCCTTTCCTAACAATTGCTGATCCCTGGAGATGGGGAAGATGTAGAGGAAATGAAGACACTGGAACTCAGTTCAAGAATATTCTTCTAAAGGTGTTTGTGGGACATCACCCCACTTAGAATGACTGTTCCTGCAGACCGAGAGCACTCACCTACTTCTTGCTGCCTTCAGGTAAAGGTGGAGATAGAGCCCCTGATCTGTAGCTGTTTATTTTCTTTCCAATTACCAGATTTGACCCATGGATCCAGTTTTCAAGCACTGAAAGAGTGAACTTAGGAAAAGGTAGTAGAGATAAAGGCATGCATTCAAGGACAGGATATGGAGGACCCATGGCTTTGAGATCCATGATCTAGATCACTGCCTTCCTTTCCCCATTCTAAGCACAAATTTTATGTGCCAGGACCCCAACTCCTATCCAACTGATGGATCTGCTACTAATTTGGAAAGTGGCTTCTGGGAGAGAAAAGAGGGCTGATCTTTAGCCTTGTGTACAGTGTGTGCACACCATTTGTAGAGTGCGCTCGTAACCCATGTGCATCCCCTTCATGGGGAATATGATGTGCACACATGAATCAATTCAACTTATGTACACATATGCACATGTGCATGCCTTTGGGATTGGTTCCCTTTCTATGTAGGGTTTCTGGAGAAAGGTCTATCTAACATCCCAGGTTTTGTAATTATAGGTCTTGCTTTACACATTCACAAAGAAATCTAAAAATTAATATCTTGATTTTTCTTGCATTTAGAGATGGATTTCATGCAATTCAGCATTACACATGTTTAAAACTACTGTTACACATGTTTAAAATTACTGTTCTGTTACAGTAATCCTTGTACTTTAAAATCCTTGTACTTTTTTAATCTATTGTTTTTAAAGGTTTGTGAGCTGCCCCAAGCTGCCGTAGGGCTGGAGAGTGTGGGATATACATTATTAAATAAATAAAATAAAAATGCATTGCTGATCTTGAAAACATACTAATAGATGCCTTTTGATAAGTAACTTAAAAAAATTAGGCTTTCATAGACACTATTTTACTCAAATGCTATATGTAATATTAAATTATTCTACCCTTTGAATAGGATGATGTAGCTGTTACTAAACTGCTTTCTCATCTTTCCAAATGCTGCTCTTACCTGGCTGACATCTAATATAATTTAGCTAGACTTCTAGTTAGGTAGTGCCACCCATTGTGGAAAATAAAGCCTTTTCAAATGTGATTTTTGTCCTGGCATTGACATGCCTTAAAATTGCCCTCTCCCCGTCGCTTGGGATTGGAGGGGAGGTTATGTCCACTCCCATAAGGGAGTTAAATGATGAGCAGGGGGATGAGAAACGCCCCCCCCTTGCTGACAATGGATTCTCCCCCCACTCTTTTGCGTGTGGGGGAGTGTGCTGGAGGAGTCGGAAAGTACCGAGCAGCTTTGGCTGCTTCGGTTTCCCGTGTAATGATAGCTGAGGAAGATCTTGCGGTGCGTGAGACTTCCCCAGTCATGAAGAAAGCACTGGGGGGACAGTCTCAGCGCTGTAGTTAGGTGAAGGACCCACCCATCCATCCCTAGATTTGGCACTGTGCGTTAACCACAAACTGCCTTGATTGGTGTTGAAAAGGAATTTTCTTGTATTTCCCAGATTGGCATTTGGGGGGGAGCAAGTTTTTTTACCTTTCCTGCAGTTTCTATTTCTGGTTGATTGCTATTGTGGCAACTCTTTGTTGGAAGCAATGCTTATTTCATTAATTTGTGGTCCAGGATACTATGAAATTCATCCCACTGAGATATTTGGGGTTTCTCTGAGGGTTGCGCAGTTCCCAGGGTGACACCCAGAAGGGGGTTGTTATGCAACATTCCTATTAAGGCTGGGTGGCCTGATAGGGGTGGGACATGCTATATCTCCTTCCCTCCTTTCCGGATGGAAAGAGGTCTAACAGGCTGCCTACCTGTTGGGCCAGTTGCAGGGTGTGGCCTTTGTCAACCCCTGTAGTTTCCTGGATCGGGGGAGGATTATATATTATCCCCTGGGTGGATCTTAGTAGGGGCTTGCCACATTTGTACACTGTACTTTTGGATAATTTATTAAATATTTTAATTTAATAAAGAGTGCTGCCAAGATTTCCCCCAATATACTGGTGTCAAATCTCATTATTTATCCGGTGTAGTCATAATCAGTGTATTCCATAGAATAATCCAAAAGGAAACTCAGTGAATGACATCATGCACAAGCTCAGCACACATAATACACCCACAATAATAATAGATTGAAACCACATGCTCACCACAAATGATCTACATTCTGATCTACATATGCAAAGACGACACGTAATATTATTGGCAAAGTTGGGGGGGCTATTCATTGGAGGAAATATGGAATGATTAAATCTACCAACTTGAGGTACCTTTTTTAAAATATATATATATATATATATATATATATATTTTTAAAGTTGCTCAGTATGAATAGGATTGTCAAAGATATAATCCCACAGGGAAAGACTCCCTAGGGGTATTTCACAAATGCTGTGTTCATGTGGGTTTTAATCTAGGCCTACAGGCAGCCCATCAGGGACCTATAACAGAGACTAACTCCAAGCCTGGCAAGTTAGCCTAAGGGGTTCCATCCTAATATATTACTAATCGAAATGGACAGCTTAATTTAACATACAGGAAGTCAGTGGGCTCAATACCAAGCCTTGTGGATCCTGCGTGGAGCCCGGTGCACACAGAGCAGTAAACAAACAACACGGATCCTCATTGTGGGTTCATTGTGTCCCGTGGAAGTGCATGCATAGGATCCGTGGAGCATGGGATCATGGCCATTGTGCCATTTACCTCTGCTTAGGCCCCAGTTGGAGTGCAGAATTCAGTTTTAGGCACCTCACTTTTTTAAGGCCATAGAAAAGTTGAAGAGGATACAAAGGAAAACAACAAAGATGATAAATCGTTTGGAACTCAACTCATATGAGGACAGGTTGAAGGATTTGGGTATGTCCAACTTGGAGAAAAGAAAGGTAAGGAAAGATACAATAACAGTATACATATAATTTGAAAGGCTGCCATAAAGACGATGAAGGACAATTGTTCTCAGTCACTGCACCCTGGAAGAAGCTAGGGAGACAACTTCAGGTTTTAACAGGCCACACTCTTTATTCACCTTTTACAAGCCAAAGAACAACCGTTTTCCCTGTCAAAATTGGGTCCAGCAAGACAATCTGTTGTGCCTATTTATTTATATTATTTATTTATTTATATATTTATATTTAAAATTATATGCCAACCCCGCCTGCCTCAGGCATCTCGGGATGGCCAACAACATTTTAAAAATATATTTAAAATACACAATAATAAAACTACAATTAGTTTTACTGTAAAAACCCATACCCACCCACCCACCCCATCTCCCTTGATAAAGACCCAGTGGAACAGCCAGGTCTTACATTGTCTGTGGAAAGAGGGGTGGTTGGTAATCAGGTGGACCTCCAACGGGAGGGAGTTACACAGCCTTGGCGCAGCCACAGAGAACACCCTCCTCATGGTAAACATTTGGGAAACCTGGGCGACCCCAAGGAGGGTGCCCCTGGCTGACCATAGGGGCCGATCCAGGTCCCGGAGGGTGAGGCATTCCTGCAGATAGGTTGTGCCCAAGCCGCTAAGGGCCTTAAAGGTCAACACCAACACCTTAAATTGGCCCGGAAAACTATCAGCAGCCAGTGCAGAGAGTGAAGCACTGCTGTAATGTGCTCTCATTGGCCCATCACAGTCAGGATACGGGCCACCGCATTCTGCACCAGCTGCAGCTTCTAAACCAGCACCAAGGGTAGCCCCACATAGAGTGTGTTACAGTAGTCCTGTTTTGAGGTAATAAAAGCATGGATGATTGTGGCCAGATCAGAGTCCGAGACATACGGCCTAAGCCGACGCACCAGATGTAACTGGCAAAATGCCCCCTTCACCACCACCACCACCTGGACATCCAGGCAGAGCTGCGGGTCCAGGAGCACCCCCAGACTCTGGAACTGGGAAACCAGGGGAGGACGGACCCCATCAATGATGGGGGCCATCACTCTCTCAGCTTTCCCCACAACTATCACCTCTGTCTTGTCAGGATTTAATTTCAGGCGGCTCGCCCTCATCCAGTCCCCCACAGCCAACAAACATCGGGTAAGCACTGAGATTGCTGGGCCTGAGTCAGATGAAAATGAGAGATATACCTTTAAGGTACCATAAGCCTTTGCGGGCAAACCAACCTAACTGGTTTCACACCCTCCCGGGGGCCACCATGTGCCAGGATACCAGCCTGGAGGAGCTAATGATCCATCCACAACAAGGGCACTGTTGACACGTCCCCCACTAATGGATCCCCCACCTCAAGACCAGTGCAAAATATCATATCCAGGGTATGTCATCCAACATGTGTGGGGCCCAATAATCTTTGAGATAGGCCCATGGTTGCCATGGTGGCCATGAACTCACACTCTGCCCCTCCAAGACCGGCGTCCATATGGATACTGAAGTCCACCAGAAATATTGCCCTGAGGGCCACAAGACTGCCTCTGACACCAGCTCAGTCAATACGGGCAGGGAAGCTGCTGTACAGGTGGGTGCCCAGTATACCAGCAGTACCCCTACTCTGTCTCCAGCCAAATCCAACACCAGATGTAGACTCTCCACACCAATGATAGGGTGCACAGGAAATCTCCTCACAGACCAGGTATCCTTAAAAATAATGGCTACAACCCTCCACCCCGGCTCTCCAGCCACAGTTGATGCTGTACGGAGTATCCAGCTGGAACAAGGTCAGCCAATATAGGCCCCAACTCAGTGTCCAGCCAGGTCTCCGTAACACATGCGAGGCTGGCTGCATGGTCCAGGATTACCTCCCAGACCATTATTATTAACCACCAACCTTACATTTACCAGCATCAAACCAAGGCCTGGGGCCCTCTGATCCCTGATCACCTCACTGCCTGCCTGGGGGCCAGTGAGCGGGACAGATATACAACATCTCTCCCGTCTCACAAATCGAGGGTTTGGTTTAGTTTATTCCTTGTACTGGCAAAAGCCATGACAAGTATACATGAAAACACAACAAAAAAGCAACAAACTATAAAAATACAAAACAGTTTAAAACATATAAAACCAGCTAATATAAACTCCAAATTCAATTTGAGTCCCAATTCCTTATAACCTCAAAGCACAATATTAACATAATATCATATAATCCAAGCATAAATATCAAAACATTTAGGATAGAAATTTGTTTCACAACTCCTTTACCAGAAAAGCAAAGCAAGCCACGGCTTATGAACTTAAAAACTTTTTTGTCACAAATTGAACTTGCCTCCCAGAAGGACCATAATTCCCCCAGCCCAGCACAACCCCTATGGCTGCAGAACACCACCACACCGGCCCCCAACACACTACTATAAGTCTGGCTACTACTCAGCCCTTGTAGGGGCCCATCCCAGCAGGAAGCCGCTGCAAGGATCCCTGCCCCTGCCCCCTCTGCCTCTGCCACTCAGAGAAGGGAGCGAAGATAAGGATGTATGTCTCCGGCCACCACCATAGCCACAAATGGCCTGTCAATGGGTCTTCACCCTTTGGTGGCACCCTTCAGTTGCCGCCCAGAGGGCACCGCCCACTAGGCAGCAGCACCCTCTTACGTGGTTACCTGGAAGGTGGAGCAAAGCAGAACCATGGGTGTAGGAGGGGTCCAGACAGCAAACAGCATAATGACGCCAGGCCAGCCACACCCACAGGGCAGCAGCACCCTCTTATGTAGTTACCTGGGAGGTGGAGCAAAGCAGAACCACAGGTGTAGAAGGGGTCCAGGAAGCAAACCACACACAGCTGCCACTCCCTTACAGGCCAGCCCAGCCCAGCTCAGCTATGAGGGCATCCTGTGGCACAAAGTACCTGCTCTTTCCATGTCAATACTAAACCTGGCTCCCCTTCCTCCTTGCTGCCCCCTTACCCCCCTTCTGGAATGAGACCAGGTCTTCAGTAGAGGGGACACCCCCACAGCAGCCCATGAAGCAAGGATAGGAAAGCTGCAGGTCTCCTGTGACTGCATATGATTTATGTATCTTTGGGCTTTTGCAGGGAGTCTGAGGGCATACTGAGAGAACTTGTAAGCAGAACTTGGTATGCAAAACTGCCAGAAGGAAGCACTCTGCCAGAGACTCATAGATGAGCCCTCCTGTACCTAGTTCACGAATATTGTAAGTAAACTGCTTTACTACAGAAATTATTATAGCTGCTGATGTTGTTCTTGAGACCTATAAATAACACACCTGCCTTGGCTTTAGGGGCAATTGAACCATCATCCTAGCTAACAGCAAGAAGGACTGGATCCACATATTCTGCTTTCCTCCCCCAGCGCCCAGCCCACCAAAGAAACAAAATGGCTGCTGGAGTGCCACTGGGGTGAGTCTTCCTCTTCTCCCCACCTCCTGTTTTGGTCTCCCCTTCCTCTTCCTTCCCTCCTCTTGCTTGTTATCCCCCTGTCCTTTCCCCCTATCCGTTCCATTTGGGCTCTGCCTCCCCCTCTCATTTGTGAATCCCTTCTCCTTCCCCTTTCTTCCCCGTCCCCTTCTTTCCCCCCTTCCATTTATGCTCCCTCTCTAATTCCCCTTCCCCTCCTCCATTTGGGCTCCACCTCCCCCTTTCTTTCCCTCCTTCACATCCTGCTTTGGGCTCCCACTCCCTTCTCAAGGCTTGACCCCCTTCTTCTGGTGATGAAAGTGCTTAAGGGTGCACTCAGGAAGATGAAGATGAATGGATCTGTCCCTATCTTTGTGTACGCTGTTCCCTTACCTTGAGGTCAGTATTTCAGTGTAGATATATTTTATTCTGGCCCTTGGATCCAGTTCCTACCCCCAAGCACTGAATGGCCATTTTCACACACATGTGTGTGTGTGTGTGGGGGCTCATGTGAATACTGTGGTGGGTGCAGGGGGGGGGAGAATCAGTGGGTGCTTGTGGGAACGCTGTGAGTGGGTGTGTGAGTGCATTCATGTGCTCCACCCACCTCCACTCATCACCCATGCAAGGAGCAACAGGCGCCAATTCCTGATGCTCCATGGTGGAGATGGATGGGGGTCAATAGCAATACACCCCCATGCACTGCCTACCCATTGCACCCCCCACCCCCCCATGCACCCACACCCATTAGAAAAAGGCCAATAACTGAGCTCTAGGTAAGGGCACTGAGATGAGGACATGCACACAGGGGTAGGGGCCGACCCATGATCTGGACACTTCTCTTCTTGAATGTAGATCTTAAGCACCATTGTCCCTAAAATTTATCCTGGGATGAGGAACCTTTTCCCTCTGTCCTGGGGCCATTCTGAAAATTAGTACAAGCTCTGAGGGTCACATAGAAGTTGGGGTCAGGGTTAGGGTTGCTTAAGGAGTGTGCTGATGAAAAGGAGCGTCCGGATCATGGATCTGTACCATGGATCTGTCCCTTATCCTTGTGTGAAGGCCAGATATTCAGATTTTAGAGAACATTTATGAGAAATGCAGGTTGCAGGGATGAAATAGGTATGGCTCCGACCGCGGGGTGTGTGGGCTCGGTATGTTGCATTGGATGGGGTACATCATTGCCCTGCGTGGCTTGCTGTGCTGATGGGCCGTATGTGACCCTAAGCACCTGTGGCCTTTCACTGCACCTTGCGTAGGTGCAGTTTGCGAGGGCCATAGAATTGCACCCTAAGTAACTTGGGTATGAATTTGCTTGGCCTTGGAATTCCTGGGTGACTTTGGGAATGTTCTGGCCTTTAAGTCTCTGTTCCCATCTGTGAAATGGTGACCCATGTACATGCTAGCCTGTCTGCCTGATCGGTGGATTTCCATCCTGAAAACAGACGAAGGGTGTAAGTCACTCCTGGAGAATGCTTAGGTTGAGACTCCTTTATTAGGGGTATGCAATGCTGTAACATTTTATTAATTGAAAAAAAATTAATAGAGCTCCATTAGATTCTGTAACTCCGGTAACAAAAAATTAAATAATTAAGCAAACATGTTTGATTTAATTTTTATTTTTGAAAAAAAAAATTTAGTACAAATAATAAAAATGTAAAACAAATCATTGCACTTGCACAAAATGGCCACCAGGGCCATTCTGCACATGTGCACCATTTTTCAAAATGGCACCGGAAGCATTGCCACAATTTTGGAAATGGGCTGTGCATGTACAGAATGACCCCAATGGCCATTTTGTAAATATGCAGTGATTTTTAAGAAAATAAAATGAAACAAATAAATGAAAATGGTAGAGTCCTTCATGAAAATCCCTGAAAATGAATGGGTTTTTGGAAACTAAAAGTAAAACAAAACCAAATGTGCCTTTTGCACACCCCTATTCTTTACCTGGTGGCTACTGTGAGCCTCGTCAAGTACATAGAATTGGTACTCAACGCTTCAGTGTTGATGCCATTATGACTGGTCTGATCATGGGATTATTGGGTCCTGGATACATATCAGGCGATATTTCAGTAGTACAGATGGGATGGAAAAAAAGACTTGTTGGAGAACAAAGGAAAAGGAATATTGCAGAAGGACAGAGTGGGCTATAGTCACATTTATTTTAATTATTATTATTATTATTATTAACAAACATTTATATAGCGGAAGCAGTGTACCTGGCACTATACAAAGTAATAAAATAGACAGGGTCCCTGCCCCTAGGGCTTACAATCTGAGAGACAGGAGCTGGGGGAGAGACTTAGGAAGGGGAACAGAAGGAGAGACAAGGGGTCTAACATTCATGAAGATGCGAGGTCTCAAGTGTACGTACCTGGCTTGGTTACGATGAGAATGACAGCAGGCAGGTCCATGT
>QEPC01007812.1:2729293-2766289 GCA_003113815.1 Sphenodon punctatus
TCCAGCTGGCTCTCACCATGCCTGATCCCTTCGAGGCCTACTACCTGATCGCCCACTACATGTCCTTGCAGGGGTACCGCCGGGGCATGCTGCACTGGCCCCACCTGGTTCACCGGGCTGGGCACCCGGGCCCTGGGGCCTCGGGGGCCCCCAGCGGTGGCCTGTGACACTTGCCTCACCTCCTGGACCCCCCGGTGTCGTGCCCCCGTGTGGGCTCCCGCCCTGGTCCGGGGGGCCCCTGGTCCCCGCTGCCTTCTCCTGCCCTGGTGTGTCCGCCTCAGTGTGCTCCAGCCTGCTTCATAGGGTGCTGCTGCCCCTGCCCATGGCCCTGGGCCCCCTCTGGCCCCCCCACCCTGTTTTCCCATCCCAGTGGCTGGGTGGGGCGCTCCATGTGGCCTCCCGCCCCGCCCGTGTGCAGCTAGCGGTCCGCTCCTGCTGGCCCTGGAACTGACTGCACCCCCCCCCATGGGTGCTTGCGTGACCTGGGGGTTGGGGCCCCCCCCGGACTGGACAATGTTCCGTCCCCAGGTGGGGGGGTGTTGGAGTGTCACTGGACCTACAGAGGGGCTCCACCGGACCTGGATGCCCTCCATCTGGCCCCCTGTGACTGTGGGGGCCCCTTCCTCCTCCTCCTGGACCCTCTCCACCAGGCTCGCTGTGCATTGCGGGCCCCCATCGTGCCTTGTTCCGGGGGTCCTGGCCCCCCCTCCGAGACTTCCTCTGTTGCTGTGGGGGCGCCTCTGTGGACTGGGGTGCTCTGGGGGTGGGTGTTGCTGCTGCCTGTGCCTTGCCCCTTGGTGGTGCCCCCCCTCGTCCCTCCCGTTGTTCCTCGTGCTGTGTTCTGGGTGCCCCTGCCCCCCCTTCCCGACCTTTCCCTTGTGTGGGGGTGGGGTGGGGCTGTGGGTGTGGGTGTGTGCCCGGGCGTGTGGTCGTGCACTGTGTCCCACTGCGAGTCAGCTTGGTGTGTGTGTGTGCGTGCGTGTGCTGTGTGTGGCGCTGTCAGCCTGTTCTCCCTCTTCCTGTTTCCCTTGTGTGGGCGTTCCCTTGTGTGCCTTTTGGCTTCGTTTGCCCTCAGGCGGCCCTGTCTGTGTCCCGCCCCTTCCCGGTGCCTTCTGGGAGTTTTGACCACGGCGGGGGTTCGGCTGCATGTCTGTTGTGCTGCCCCAGTCCGTGATGGTTCGGCCCGGTTCCCGGCCGTGGTCCAGATCCCTTCACGTCTATTTGGGTTGTTTTCCACCCCGGGGCGTGGTTGTGCTGATCACCCCCCCTGGGGGTTCACTGTGGTGAACCGCCCTCCCGTAACGTCTGAAATCACCCAATGTTGATGGCTTGCTCCCCACCCATCAGTTGTATGGCAGGAACTATACAGTACTGCACATAGTGCTTCAGGGCAGGCAAAGCTGACCTGTTCCTCACCAAATAGCTGATGGCTGGAGGGAGGACGCCAGTCCTTCCTTCCCATACCCCCACACCATCCCTAGGACCATTGCCACTCATTATGGAGGTTACACATGGACTAAAATCTAGGGGCAACTGTTAGATTTTTTTTTTCTGGAGCAGATGTCAGGGATTTGGCATGCAGCAAAACCCAAACACACAAATATATGGATATTTCAGAGGTTGCTGTAATGTGTGGAGCAACACAAGGTGGGAGGGGGGGCAGATGTGACTCAAATAAAATTTACAACAACCTGATCCTGGGACTCTCAAGAATTTAGTGTTACTATAAATAACCTGTTTCAACCAAGGTCTGAAGAGGCTGCAAAAAGGAACCAATAACGTATTAATGTGTTGTTGTTTTTTTTGTTTAATGGAGTGGTGGATGTTCAGTAGCAGAAAGTTCCTCAAAATATTGCACAATGTGATAATGCCAGGCTGGATGTGATACTTAGATGTTTCTGATGAACAAAAATGTTGTTGAGGCTTTAAATAGTTAATAAGTAATAAAATCTAGTAGAAAGAGAATTGAATGTGGGGAAAATTCTTTTGTTAAAAATTATAATGGGCATCTCTAGACATAGCATCAGCAGGTGTCTGTGTGTTTTGACCTTGATATGAACACCGGTTTGGCTCAGAGTACACCATTTGGTGCTGCTCAGACACACAGCCCATCTTGGAGCAAAACGTTGTTTTGCTCTCCACCCGATTTCAGCACACAAGCACTGATGCCTTTTCCCCTGTGTTCCACCTGCTAACATGCCATGCAATATCATTAGTCACAATGTTAGCCATGTGTTCAGCCGAAACATGCAAATTGTCCTTGTGATGCAATAGTGTTCACATTGAGTGTTCAAAGGGTGGCCAAACTGGTGTTGGGATTGTTATGGTGCTTACACACAGCAGTCAAACATGTGCTTAGGGGTTTTGACACCCGATCTTGGTTATGTTTAAAGATGCTCAAGGAATCTAGATCCTCTTGTATTTCTTTTTTTTAAAAAAAACTTTCCAGCTTTGTCACATCTATAGTTAAGAAAACATGTGGTCACATATGAGGGTCTTGTTTGTATTTCTCTGAAGATAAGACCTAGGCTGGGGAGAAAAGGAAGGCAGCAGGGATGCCCTTTTTCACAGTGTTTAGTAGGGAAGGTCTGGTCTTAGAGAGGGAGCCATGTTATGTTCTATGTTTGTTTTAGGGAGCTCAGTATTGCAACAGGTCAGCATTAGATTTGGTCCCATGAATGCTATTGTCCCTACCTTTCAGGCCAACCCATCCCTAGGTAAACCTGGAGAGTATATTATCTAGTAAGCCTGTCTTTCTGGAACTAAAGTAAACATTTGGTTTTATTCATTAATATATGTGCAGCTGGCGCACTCACTACACATCCCAGGAAGCAGGGGGACACATCTGGCAATGTCAGGTCGGAGAACGGAACAAACTTCCCGTAGATCAATCTGGCTGGGGAGGAGGGGACAGAAGAAACACAGCCCATAATTCCTGGACCTACCCTGGTCCGGGGCTGTAGCAGGCCCACATCTGGTAGCCTGCTAACAGATGTGTGTTTAAGACTCTTGCCCAGGTGGGTCATAGCGGGCAGACATTTATTAACATCCATTGTCAAAGTTCGTGAAATAGTTAGCATTCTCTGGTATTTTTGCAAAATTAACCAACTGGTTTATGAAACTTATTTACCAGAGCAAAGCATACAATTTAGTAAGTGGTTGATTTAGGACTTTCTTCTTTTTCTTGTCATTTTTTTATTGCACATAACAGTAATATGGCTTTGTGATCCCACATTTTTAACACACAATAAAAGGAGATAATATAGTAAAAATGGCTTGGTGATTCCATCAGGAATAAAGATGTCAGGGTTTGGCAGGCTTAGAAATATTTAGGGGTGTGTATGCTGTTTTCATTATATCATTAATGAAATTTGTCATTTTTGTTATAGTTATTGCAATAATGAAAATGACAAAAATAATAATGAAATCAATAACAATAATGAAAGTTGTTACTGATTTCATTGTTGCATAGCAGCCTGGCAGGTGTTTTTATCTGTATTTTTTTATTATTATTATTATTATTATTATTTTTTTAGGGAAATGTGGCGAGGGGCGGAGGGAGCAGACATCTCTGAGTCAGAAACAGTGTTCAACTCTTGAACTGGGCCTGTAATGGGAGGGGAAGGACCTGATTAATGTAATTGCTGGCCAATGAGCAGCACAAACAGGTCCCAGGCAGTTGAAAGGCACCCTGTGATTGCTCAATGCCTCCTGCCTTCCAGAACCAATCAGGGGAGCTCTGGGGGAGGGCACTGCAACCCTTTATACTGAATGGCTGGGCTGATTCACTCTGGTTCTGGGTTAGATATTGCTCTGTCAGGGTGCATTTGAAGAAGCTGCTGGTGCTTGCACTAAAAATCCTCATGTATCTTTCCAATCCTTATTCCTTACCTTTTACTTTTTTCCTTCCCCTGCCTCTCTCCCCTTGTACACATATATAAAGAGATAGACAGTGTGTGTGTGTGTGTGTGTGTATAGAGATAGATTAGAGATAGTGGATATACCTCTGATTTTCCTCTTCCCCTTCCCCTGTCTGTCTCCCTCTGTCCATATATTATATAGATAGTGGAATATTTTGTATTATACATAGGTTAGGTTTAGCTTAGATTCTTGTTATTAATGAAAATGACACATTTTAATAATTAAAAAGATAACAAAAAAATGACATGCACACCTCTAGAAATATTTATCATAACAGCTTCCTTTTCAACAGGACAGGCTATATTTACATCTAAATGAGCAGGTTTAGAAGACCTACCTCTAAACATCTACAACCTTTTTGACAGCATACCATTGCCATAAATACTAAAAACTAATAAAGGGACAAATTGTACCTGATGAGCCCAGATCATAGGGTATTTTCAGACGTGATGGGGCCAATTGGCCCCATCACGAAATCAATACATTGATCCCCTGCTGGGATGACCCTGTCACACCCTAACAGATGTGCTGGGGGATCCTGGCGTGAAATTGGGGAGGGGGCGGGGTCGCGCGGCGCAACTTGCGGCCGCACTGCCTCTCCCCCCTCTGGGGAAACGGGCGGCCGCCGTAGCCAATGCGGCTGCAGCACTCGCCCGAATTGGCCACGGACTGGAATCCCTGTGGGGATTCCGGGCCGTGGCCACCGTCCAGAAGTGACAGCGGGTTCACCACGGCGGGGAATTGCCTTCACCACGAAATGACCGCCGGTCCCACCGCTTTGGCCGCTCACTTAGCGAAAGTGTTTCCCCGCCATGGTAACATCGGGGGGGACATCCATTCCCCCCATCAGATGCTACGCGGTCACAGCCACCACAGGGAATTGACTGTGGTTCACTGTGATCTCGTAACGTCTGAAAATACCCATAGTCAGAACTAAAGTCTACAAAATGAGAAGTATTTTATCACTACATGGGAGCAATAGGAAGAACAGTGGGTATTTTCAGACATGCAGGGCCCAACATGCTAAATCCCAGATCCATCTCGGATCCGTGATGAGGCCGGCCATCCTTTAGACATGCCGGCCCCATCACTCTACAGGATCTGGGAGGGGGTGGGACTGCGAGGCGCGTCGTTCGTTTGCTCGACCTCACCCCTTGCACTCCCATGTCCTCCTGCCCTAAGGGAGACAAGCAGGCGCAGCGAACAGTGAGGCTGCTGCACCCAACCCATACCATGGTTGGGGCCCATGATCCATGATGAGCCCAGATAACAAACATTACTTTTGACCCATCCCAGATCGTGGCAAATCTAACCATGGTTCTGACTCTCAGGCTGGCTTGAGAGCCAGAACCGTGGTCTATTTGATCCCGATCGGGTGTTCACTGTGGTGAACATCTGGCTGGGATCAAACAGATGTTCCCAAGATCGCTACCACCACACTGGATCCACTGTGATTCAGTGTGGTGAGCAACAATCTCGTAACATCTTAAAATACCCAGTGTCTCAGCATTATTTCACCGAGGAGGGGAGTAACTTGCAATACTTCTATACAGCACAGTACAGTAAAGTGCAGAATAGTCCTCCCCACAACAGTGACTGAGCAACATGGTTTCATCTTTTCAATAAACATGGTATGTGGGTCAAGAGGAAGCCATGGCCCCACCTAAGAATAGAGTCATGAAAGCTAGTCTTGACTTTGGCTTCTAATGGTACAGTTAGAATGGTACAACCGTAGGACAGTGTTTATTAATTCGAGCACTCTGACTAGGCCAGGAGTAAGGAAATTAAAATGAATCTTGAGTCTCCTATCCACAGGGGAATTAGAGCTGAAATGAGTAGTCACAAAAACAGGTGTACTTATTGAAATTGCTGGACCCAACTTAAACCAATAATATTGGATAATAAACTATATGTGATTGCTGCCTGATGGGTTACCTGACTTGCTAAAATATCATATTTGTTACAGATTTCCCAGTTTTCCATTTCCATTTTTAAAAATTTTTATTCTCAATTTATTTATTTTCAATTTCCTGAGGTAGGAAACTGGATGAATGAAATGAAAACAGATGGGGGGGACAAAGTCAGAATAGGTCAATAACCAGAAAATCAGTAATGGAAAATGGGATAATTGGTCCCAGCAAATTTGCTCATAAGAGAGTGTGGTTTGTTAGTAGTGGTACTCCCCAAATGATTGGCAAACGGGGCAGGATCTTTCTTGATGCCATTGTGCTCTGAAGCAGGGGTGGTCACATTGAAAAGGGGCAGGATAGTTCTTTTCCCATGTCTCTTTTCAACACGACCACACACCTTTCAATATGTTGTGATATTGTAATGATTGCAAAAGGGGTGATGCAGTCCTAGTGCCTTATTTCCTCTAAAGATTACTGGCCGCAATCCCAAATCCTATCTGCATGGATTCCGCGCAGCACAATGTCTCTTCTATGGACTTGCACATGGTTTGCATGCACATGTGCATGTGCAGGTTCTGTAGGCCATGGGATTGGCCCCACTGTCTTGGGAATTACTGGGTAGCAGGAGGGGGGAAATATCCCTTCCCTCTCCATGGTGGCCATTGTTGTTAAGGTAAATAATTTAGATTCGAGGAGTTCTTCTTTCTCACTTTAAGGGACTCATCCTAATAGATTTATTCTGGGGTTGCTAAGTCCCAAAGTGTGTTTGTATATGAAATTCTCTCTAATTCTGATATTTTAAAAATAAAAATAAATCTAATTTATTTATGTATTTATTTTTTATTTTTTAAAAAAATCATAGTCCTGACATTCAAGGATGTGTGTATGTGTGACTATTAGCAATTCAAACAGCTGCCAGTGCTCACTATTTAAGGGTTGAAAATTGAGAGAAGCTTTTAATCAGATAATGCTATCAGAGCTTTCTTTTGCTGAAAGCAGATATTGACAGCACTTTTCAGTGTTTTTTGATAAGTTCAAAATGCTAAGCTACTGGAAAGATTACCTGTGCAAAAATGGGGAAGGGTAATTTCCTACATTAACCCTTAAAGCCAGATAAAAATCCTAACAACTACATGTCTACAGAAGGTAGGGGTGAACTGAAGTCAGACAAAACAATGGTATGTAGGCAAACATGGCTGGCTTTATGTGTACTCGCATTGCAGGAGCCAGCACATATCAATTTCTGAGCACAGACTGCAAACTGATTACAGTGCTTTCTGCTGTATATTGATGCATGATCTGCTACAAACCTGCTGAAGCATGAAAATACATTACTGCAATCATTCATCTACCTCAGGATGAAGCTGACCAAAGAACTCATGGAAACTCTGTTAAGACAGGCAGAAACACTGTAGGATAGACCTATTTAGTTCTCCTTTGCATTGTCCATTTTCTCCACTTCTGCCTTCTCCCACTTAGGGAAGTCCAAATTCCAGTGAAGATGATATTTCAGTGGGATTCGTAAATTAGTCAAAGTTGTAAATCTACTGTGGGATTGGCAGGAAACTACACCCTTTACTCATATTGGGGATGATGATCCCCAGTCTCATGCTAGGGATGTGCGAATGCGGTTTGGGAGTTTGGAGTTTGGACCGAACTCGGTCCGTTTGGACGAACAAACCGAACAATCGAAACCCAAACCAAATCCGATCCGAACTCAGAAACGACCGAACAGTTCGGTATCATTCGGGTGAGTTCGGATGAGTTCAGGTGGCAAAAACATGACGAGGGGCGGGGGGAGATGAGGAGCAGACTTCTTGGCACCAGGGGTGGAGAGGCTTGGAGTAGCAGCCAGCCTACCCAATCACCATCCCTTTTCTCCTCAGACCACTGGCTTCTCAGTCTGTGATTGGACATGGGGCTAGGCTCCACAGAGCCAATGCGGCTTGTGGCAAGGTGGGTGCAGCAAGTTACAAAATTCATTGCCCTCCCCCCTTCCAGCACCTTCTGAGCTAGCAACTGTTCCTGACAGCAGGCGTTTTCAGAAGTCTCCCTCTCCCAGGAGTTTGTGTTCCTTCCTACTCCTAATCCATTGACATCCTCTTCCTATTTTACCCATCCCACACATTTACCTCCCTAGTTTCATTTATTTAGATTTTATTAGATAGATTTAGGTGTTGTTGTTTTTTTAACCCTCCCTGTGTTCTTTCTCCCTACCCTTCATTGAATCCTCCCTTCCTCCCACTATATATTCCATCCCTAATTCCCTTCCCCTGTTTTTGGATTTATTTAGCGTAGGATTAGATTGATTTAGGTTTCCTTTTAGTTTTGTACCCCTCCCTGTGTTGTTTGTTGTGAGCTCCCCGCTGCTAGAACGAGAGAGATGGGGGGGCGGGGTAAGAGGTACATCTGGCTCAAGTTGCCACCTGCCAGAACTGGTGGATATCTGATCTGTGTTCATGCACAATGCCCACGTCCAGCAGCAAACCTACCAGAATGAGACAGAAATAACACACAATGTAATAATTATGTACCCCTGCCTCTGTGCTTTCCTCTACCACCTATTGCAATGATTACAATTATTCATTATTCATTCATTATTGCAATGATTGAATGAAGTGTGCCCAACCAAACACTAATTCTAGGGACATCATTCAACTCCCATGGGCTGTCATTCCACTGTATCTGAAGCAGGCATGCCAGTCCCAGGAACCATCATCAATTCTGGAACCATCATTCCAGTCCCGGAGGGCTGTCATTCCATTACACTGCATCCAGAAGCAGTCAAGAACCATCATCTGGGTGCTGCTGCTGTTCATGTCTGATAGGGATGGGCGAACGCGGTTCAGAAGTTCAGAGTTCGGCCCGAAATAGGCCTGTTCGGACAACCGAACCTGAGCCCGAACGCGAACACCAAATGACCAAACCGAACTAGATTCCAAACGTCGAAGTGACCGAATAGTTCAGTCAGTTCGGATCGCGTTCGGGTGGCAAAAACATGTTACTGGAAGGCAAAACATGACAGGGAGGGGGGAGTCAGCTGAGGAGCAGACTTCCAGGCACCAGGAAGTGGAGAGTCTTGGAGTAGGAGCCAGCCTGCCCAATCACCATCCCTTTTAGCCTCAGACCAGTGGCTTCGCAATCTGCGATTGGTCACGGACTAGGCTGCATGGAGCCAATGGGGCTTGCGGTGAAGCAGGCGCAGCAAGAAACAAAACTGATTGCCTCCTCCCTTCCCAACACCTTCTGAGCTAGTCACTGTTCCTGAACAGCAGGCATTTCAGAAGGCTCCCTCTCTGCCAGCAGTTTTTGTTCCTTCCTATTCCTAATCCATTGCCATCCTCCTCCTATTTCACCCATCCAACACATCTACCTCCATATTATCATTTATTTAGCAGAGATTAGATAGATTTAGGTGTTTTTTATTTTCACCCCTCCCTGTGTTCCCTGTGTTCAATCTTCCTTCCTCCGTCCCCGCTCCATTGAATTCTTTTTCTCTCCCTCTTATTCCATCCCTGATTCCCTTCCCCTGTTTTAAGTTTTGGATTTATTTAGAATAGGATTATTATTAGATTGATTTTCATTTCAGTTTTGTACCCCTCCCTGTGTTCTTTGTGTTTCCCCCTGTGTAATATTGTATATATAGATAGATAGTTATTAGATAGATACTAATTACTAGATATATATACATAGTAGTTAGCTTAGTTATAGAGATAGATAGAGATACAGTGTGTTTGTAGGACAAGGCCTTTGTAGTTAATTATTAGGATATTCCATTTAGTTCAATAGGTTTTAGAATAGTTAATAGCAGTTAGATTTGGTGTAGAGATAGATATATATAAAAAAAAGAAACAGCCACTCCAGCCCCAGGACCCACCATCAAGGTCCTGGGGCCTACGTTACTGGCAGGGAGGGCTGTGGCCAATATGTATCCAGAAGCTGCCACTCTATCCCCAGGACCCACCATCATGGGTCAGGGGCCATCATTACTTGCACAGAGGCAATGTCGTTCCACCGCACCAAGAAACAACCACTCCAGCCCCAGGACTCACCGTCATGGGTCTGGGGCCATCATTCCTTGCACAGAGGCAATGTCATTCCACTGCATCAAGAAACAGCCACTCCAACCCCAGGACCCGCTGCCAGAGTTCTGGGGCCAAGTTACAGGCAGGGAGGGCTGTGGCCAATATCCAGAAGCTGCCACTCTAGCCCCAGGACCCACTGTCATGGGTCTGGGGCCATCATTAGTCGCACTGGGCACTGTCATTCCACATCATCAAGAAACAGTCACTCAAGCCCCAGGACCCACATTAAGGGTTATAGGGCCTATGTTACTGGCAGGGAGGACTGTGGCCAATATGTATCCAGAAGCTGCCACTCTAGCCCCAGGACCCACCGTCATGGGTCTGGGACCATCATTCCTTGCACAGAGGCAATGTCATTCCACTGCACCAAGAAGCAGCCACTTCAGCCCTAGGAACCTCCATCAGGGTTCTGGGGCCAAGTTACAGGCAGGGAGGACTATGGCCAATATCCAAAAGCTCCCACTCTAGCCCCAGGGCCCACCATCATGGGTCTGGGGCCGTCATTTCTCGCACAGAGAGCCTTTTTCCGAACGCCCGAACCGAACTGAACGGCCGAACTCAAACGTGACAACCGACACGAACGGGCGAACCGAACCGAACGGCCTGACCCAAACTGCGATCTGTTCACCCATCCCTAGTGCCTGACTATCCAGCAGCCACCGGCACCCACACGCCAGCCTCCCCCCCGCCAGCCTACTCCTTTGCAGCCACCCGCTGATTCCCGCTGCCACAGCTGAAATAGCCCCTCTGCCCACCCGCTGGCTGCTGCCTGCTGCCAAAGAGCCTCTCTCTCTTTCTCTCTGGCACCCCCTCACAGGAAATATGATATCCCTGACTGGCTTCTCTACCTGGGGTGCTGTCTGCAAGTGTGCCCCTTCCCCCCTAGGGTGATCTTTCTATGAGCTGAACACACCTCTCCACTCGAGGGCTTCAAATGGACCAACCGACAAATGTAACCAAGTATTATATATCCCAACTCGGCTTCCCAAGGCAATCTCTCTGTGAGACCGGGCAGTGCACATGCCAATGCCCACTTATGCCTCTGCCAGTCTGCCACAGCCTCTCTCTCTCTGGAACACCCACAAAGACACAAGCCCTGCCCCTCCTGGGGGGCTGTCTACAAGTTGATACCCTGCTGGCACATCTTGGGGCTAATGTGGTACATGTGCTGCTCTTGTCAGGTAGGGATCTGACAAGCTGTATATACAATGAGATTCTGACACCTGCCAGAAGCAGCACAGGGAAAAAAAGTTTGGGCAGGACAAACAAAGCTGGCAACAAATATAACTTTTATTAAAAAAATTTAAACAACATACAGTATAACTTTATAAAACAAAAAAACAAACGTTAATATATATACACAAAGAAAGGAAAATAAATTAGGGGTCTGTGGGCCTGTCCCCTGGAATGTGGGGGAAAGGAAAAGGGGGTGTGTGGGACCAAGGGGTGGGCAGCACGTCCTCCTCCGCCTCAGAGCCATGTTGCCGGGCAACAACCAGGCCCCCCGCCAAGGACACCTTCTATTTTGTGACCAACTGGCAGTACAGTTCGAGGGCTTCCTTCTCAGTGTGGAGGTACACTGTGTACACCTCCACCATGCACTCCCTTACTTGGAGCTCCTTAACCGTTCAACCAGCCGGCCCTCCATGGTGCGGACTTGGACCCTTAGCCCATCAATATATTTGTTTGCGGGCCTCTGCAATGGTGCCCGAAAGGACCTTGCCTCATGGGTCTCTCCCAGGGGGCTGGAGACTCCTCAGTGGACCTGGTGGGGGAAGGGCTGTGGTACTGGTGCTTCTGCCAGGCCTTCCCTCCTTCCTTAGTGGGCTGTTCCTCCCTGGAGTCACTGCTGCTGCTGCACCTTCCAGTCCAAGAAGGACCAAGCGCCACCTCAAGTTGGTGGACGTTCTCCACATGGGCGATGAGCCCCAATGTGGTCCTCTGTGATCCCTCTCTTTATTTTTTTGTTGTTGCAGATCTAAAGAACGTAAAAAGACAGGACCATAAGAAGTGTCATGCTGTGTCAGACCGATTTTCTATCAAGTCCTGCCTGCATTCTGTCTCCACAAGTGGGTGGCTGGCCAATCTCTCTCCCTGCTGGGGACTTCCTAACAGGTCATAAGGCAATCCATTCCATTTGTTCCAGTCTCTGTGCCTTACCTTGCATTCGGCAAATCCGCCTTTCGGGCTGTAGACGTACCACCAGACCACGGACCTCATCAGCCTGGTTTTGAGTGGCTCCTGAGGCTGAGACCTCTGCCGTGATGGGGTTCTGGACCTGGCACCAGCAGAGGAACCATCATCACCCTCTCTGAAACAGGAACACATAAGCAACACCTAAATAATCATGCATTTATGATGATGCCTTTAGTCCTTCCAAGAGCAATACCCATTCTCCCACAGCAAGTGGATGGATGGTGCTGCTGTTGTTGTCGTAGTGCTGCCTACTCACCTCTTTCCCTTTCTCCCACATACACCACCACCACCTGTGGTGTTGTAATGTCTGCAAGTTGAGACCATGGCTGCTGCTGCTGCTGCTGCAAGAGTCTCTCTCTCTCTCTCTCTCTCTCTCTCTCTCTCTCTCTCTGGCAGAACCATAAATAAGACACATGCAAATGCTACCCTTCTTGGGGTGCTAGGGATGGCAATTAGATACCCTGACTGGTACGTGTCTGGGTGGGTGCTTCGGCTTGTGCCTGAATGCTGGAAGAGTCCTCCCCATCCTGTCTCTCTGTGGAAGACCCATAAATAAGACACGTGCAAATCCTGCCCTTCTTGGGGTGGTAGGGATGGCAAGTAGAGACCTTGGCTGGTACGTGTCTGGGTGGGTGCTTCGGCTCGTGCCTGACTGCTGAAGAGCCCTCTCCACCCTCTCTCTCTCTGTGGCAGACCCAGAAATAAGACACGTGCAAATCCTGCCCATCCGCTGCCACCAGCTGATGTCCACTGTTCGTGCCTGACTGCCCACCACCCACCCACACGCCAGTGAGCTCTCTCTAAAGTACAGTGTTCTTCTTGTCCTGAAACTTATATGGAACAATAAACAAAAATAAATTTTACAAACCTGGTAGCAGTGGCACCTCCTGTGCCCTCTTCCTGCTCTGGTGAGGAGCCGACCTCCACCACCTCAGATGGTCTAGGCTTGGCCTCTTCTTCTTCTTCTTCTTCTTCTTCTTCTTCTTCTTCATTTTTCCTTTTTTATCCTTCATCTCAACCAAACTAACCAACCAACCAAACCTCAATCAAACCAAACCACACAGCCACAACACACACACAAGCTAACAACACTTTTCACACAACCCAGACAGAGACACAACAAGAACCCACACAATTGAAATACTGTTTCCGGTTTTTGGCACGATCATGGGACCAAACGATATCTATACCAATACCAAAAATAAAATATTTAATTGGTATCGGTATCGATATCAACAATAACGAAAATGACATTGCACAGTCTTTGCCAGCCTATCTGAGTGCCCTGCCAGGTTGCAAAGCTCAATGCTCAGTCTGCCTGCTTCAGTCTGCCTGCATTCTATACATGTCTGCCTGCCCTGTGGGCAAAGCTCAAAGCCTGCCTCAGTCAGCCTGCCTTCTGCACATGCCACGCTGCCTGTCTGCCCGCCCTATGGGCAAAGTTGAAGCCCTGCCCCAGCCTGCCTGCCTCTCATGCCAAGGTGGCTGTCTGCCTTCCCTGGCAACCCTGGGTGATGTGCCCCACTGGCCTGGTAATCCCGCTGCTGCTGTCTGCTGGTCTGTGGGTGTTCTGCCCTGGCCAATCCAAACGTGCCTAAGCAATCCTACTGCTGCTGTCTATTTCTGTATGGAAGCTCTTCCCTGGCAATTCCTACCATCCATGGGTGCTGCGCACAGGCAAATCTGCTGCTGGTGTCTGCTGTGCCACGGGTACTGTGCCCTGGCAATCCAATGTCTGCCACTGCTGCCAATGCCGTCTCTGCTGTGCCACCACAGGTTCTGAAACCGGGCAATCCAATGTCTGCTAATGGGTGCCCATGTGATTCACCATCAGGCAAGGCTTGATCAATTGGCATTAGAGCTTCTTGAGTTCCGTTGAGTACGAGCCAAGCCTGCAATGCCTGGCTGAGTGGGGGTGCCACCAGCCACCAAACCCTGGCCAGGCCTCTGCTGCTGCTCCACCCATACCAGCTAGCCTGCAAGCAATCTCCTCTTGGCTTTTTCCTCACCTGGCCAATCCAAATGCTGGATACCTCCTCTAAGGTCCAACAGGAGCAGAGCCGGCTGTCCCTGAGCCATGCTGTAAGCAAATAAGGACCCTTCACATGGGAGCTGTCATTCCAATTCATTCAGAAGCTTCCACTCCTGTCCCAGGACCCACCCTCAGGGTTCTGGGGCTGTCATTCTGCTCACACAGAGTCATCATTCCACCACATCAAGAAACAGCCAACCACTCCAGCCCCAGGACCCACTCTCCAGGTTCTGGGGCCTACATTACAGGCATGGGGGGCTGTCCATCAACTTCATCTAGAAGCTGCCACTCTAGTCCCAGTATGCACTGTCAGGGTTCTGGGGCTGTCATTCTGCTCACAGGGAGATGTCATTCCACTGCATCAAGTAACAGCCACTCCTGCCCCAGGACCCACCCTCAGGATTCTGCGGCATACATTCCTGGCAGGGAAGAGACTCAGCCATGGCTTTGTGGCTGGCACAGCACCCAGATGGGGTTGGGCATTTCAGACTGGCATCCTACTCGCCAGATCTCAACCAACTCTTCTGCAAATTGGTCAAGTAGCCTTGCTCACTAGTAGCCAGCCAGCCACTGCCTGCCATGATGGTGACTAGAAATGGAGAACCAAGACAGCATAGAGCAAGCAGAACTGGAGGCCTGCCACCCTGCAATGCCCGGGCAACCCGGGGTGCCAAACCTTCCTGGTCTCTGCTGCTACTGCTGGGTCTCTGATGGCCTGCCATGCCACCACGGGCACCCCTGGGGGTCCCTGGAGCACCCCAAGCCTCACGGAGAATCTGAACTCTGCCGAACATTCAGTGGGATCGAACTCCGCCAAACCGAATGACCGAACCTGAACTTGGTTCCCAAACTGAATGACTGAACCTGAGCTCGGTTTTCAAACTGAATGGCCAAACATCTGAACCCCATTCTGTTCGCACATCCCTATACCATGCACGGCATGTGCAAACTACACACACACACCTGTTAAGTGGGAATTGTGGTGCACAGAAGCCACCCAGGATCCATACATGCCATGTGCTCAGGGGGTTTGGGATGGCGGCCATTGAGTAGAAACTTACTTTTTGAGTTCTTTTTTATTGGACTTCCCAAATAGAAGATAACATCATGGCAGAAGTCCTCACATATTCTTACATCTAACATTATCAATATGATCAAATTTGACAACAGAAACTATACCAGTAAATAGTATTAAAAATTAGGGTGGCAGAACGTTTTATTACATAAGACAGTCCTTATTCCATGACACAATTTTTTTAAATTATTTTTTTTAAAAGAGTTGTGTTATAGCAGCCCATCGTCAGATTCTAGACATTACTGCACAACCTCATAGACGACGTGAAGTAATAACCCATGGCCAAACATTTCCCCTTTATCTTTCCAACATTGATATTTTATGTAAGAACTGTTCAGAACCAGAATGTGTCACTGGGAAATTTCTGCTAACAAGAGATTTCTTCTTCCCATGATGCTTTGGCCACCAGAAAGTGGCTGAGGAGACTGGAGATAGTGCTGAAATTCTGGCCTAATTTTTCCTCAGGAAACACCAAGGACCAGTGGATTTGGCCTTGATTTTCTGAGTTCCGAAGTTCTGAGGAAGGATCCCAGAACTTTAACTCGGCCCAACCTCAGCTGAGTACAGGGAAGGGTGGCAGGGGACAGGGAAGCCCACTTCCCTGCACTAGGCTGAGTTTGGGATAATTTCTGAAGTTCTGGGATCCTACCTAGGCCCTGGGATCCTTTTTGGGAGCAGCACTAGGCCCCTGCTCATCCTTCCCTGGCCCCTGCTGGCTGGGGAGGGAATAGGCCAGCAGACTCCGAGGGTAGTGGGGTGGTGGTGGTCAGGGAAGGAGTGCTGGGGTGGGGTGGGTCTAGCAGGGTGGATTACTTACCTTCCTGAGGGGTCGTGCACGATGCATGGCCTCTTCCCAGCTTGTAAGTTTGAAAGTGTAAAACCAATGAGCATGTTCAGAAAAAGCATGACAGCACACCAGTGCCATCTTTGAACAGAGCTGAGTATGCTCAGTTGTTTGGGGTTTTTTACTTTCAAACTTAAAAGCCAGGAAGAGGCCATACATTGTACGGGACCCCTCTGGAAGGTAAGTAACCCACCCTGACCCCTGTGCTAGGCTCCCTGATCCCCCTTAAGCACTCCACCCCTAACACACACCCCTGGACATCTCCCCAGTCTTGGAAATTTGTGAGTATTCTCTGAGGGTCCGACGGCTGGCCCGAACACTCTGGAATGCTTCTTGGACCCTCGGAGAATATTAACACACACACACACACACACACACACACACACCTTGTTTGAAACAACCCTAATTGGAGAGTAGCCAAAGGCATAATTCTCTTCCCCATACTTGGGACCTTTGGTTTCTGTAATTGGGTAGACCCAAGGAATCATGTCTTATGACATCAGCTGAGAATCTGGCCTAATGTACCTTTCTGAGATAGTGACTTGAACCTGAACAGCTCCTAGTATGAGACTTGGGTTTAAACAGATGAATACTGAGCCTGCCCACCCCGGAGCTGTACAGGGGGTACACACCTGCATCTTACCACTTCCAGCTCCACTTTGGTCCACTTTACATGGACCATCGTGTTTCCCTGGGCTGTAGTTCACCCGTGCAATGCACATAGAATTTTGGCCACTCTCCTGGTGCTGTAGGCTGGCAGCTACAACTTCATGGTGCTGACCAGGGCAAGGGCTGTCTGGGCATGGAGCTGCACCATGAGTATACCCAACAGACAGAGAACAGCTCCACATCCAGCTGTTGTCCTGGGTTTGACCGGCACACTCTGGGTTTGGCCAGCCCACTCCTGATTTGGGCATGCTCCAAGTTCTTCCAGAGAGTCATGAACGGGCTTGCCACAAAGCAGGCACAGTCTGCTCTGCTTTGCACATCTGGTGGATGCCTCTACACACACCGGTCAACCTGAGGATGAAGCAGGCTGGTGCAGGCAAAGGTGGGCTGCTGTCTGACTAAATACTATGAGGGGGGCTGCTGTCTGTCTAAAAGCACACTTTGACTAAATACTATGATTCAGCCTTATATGAACCAGAAAAAAAGTATCCTTTTTTAAAATCTGATTTTAGCCTCTTTCATTGTTAAGGAAAAGGCCTGTCTTATGTGATACAATTCATCTTAATGACCAATTTCTAGAGACACAACTACTCTACTATGACAGGTGTCCCAGGGGATAGCTGTATCAGTTTGGAGATATATTCTTAGCCCTACTTAGGGGCATATATGTTGGAATAAACAACAGGAAAGTATATTTTATTTGTTTAAAATGTTGGCCAGGGCAATTGCCAGTGCCTAATAAATAAACAAGCAACAAAAATATTCATAAAACACAAGGCAAAAAAACATTTATTTATTTATTTATTTATTTAATTTATTTATTTAAAATGTATATCAAACAAACACAATAAATTAATACAATAGTCATAGGCCCTTTTTAAACAGACACTCTAACACTGATAAAAGGGATGTTACATTTTATTTTACATGGTACAGGGCAACACTGCAGCCCTGCAACATGGGCCCTTTTCACACGAGATGCCTCTACCCAGTTTTGCTGGGTGGAGGCATCTGTGTAAACACCACTTGCAGTGGGTGGGATGCATTTTGCTGGGTGGCGATGGGTGGAGGTGTCTGTGTAAACAACACTTGCAGTGGGTATAGGTGTGTGCATGCTCCTGCGCAACACCCATCTCAACCCACCCATCGAGCAATCGGCAGTGGAGTCAATTGCTCTGTCGGTGGGTGGTGGGTGGAGATGGGTGTTGCATGGGAGCATGCATGCACCTACACCCACTGCAAGTGGTGTTTACACAGACACCTCCACCCATCGCCACTCATCAAAATGCACCCCACCCACTGCAAGTGGTGTTTACACAGATGCTTCCACCCAGCAAAACTGGGTGGAGGCATCTCATGTGAAAAGGGCCCATGTTGCAGGACTGCAGTGTTGCCCTGTACCATGTATAATAAAACGTAACACCCATTTTATCGGTGTTGGAGTGTTGTGTAAAAAGGGCCATACACATCACACGTCCTATTCACCAAAAATAATAACATTTCACCGAAAACAAGAGCCACCAAAACAATTTAGAACCCACATACAAACCTCAAGTTAAAAAGGAGCATGACACATATAATAGAATCACCTAATATCTACCCTTATAAATCATTATATAAAAAGTTAATAACAACATTGAGTCCATCAAGAACTTGCTCTTAACAGAGCATATGGCAACAACACTTGGCTTCTGGGGGAAATAACACCTTCCTCTTGGGGGTTTTAACAACACTTAACTCCCAAAGAGTGTGACTTACTCCTTTAAAGCTTATGAGAAAACAGTACTCAGTTCATATAGAAAATGCCTTGCTCCTCCTGGAGCTTCAGTCTGCAACACTTGACTCCTGACAAAGGCATGATTACTCTTACGAGGCTTGGAACAACAGCTTTGACTTACAAGAAGATACTGAATATTTCTTGGTGCAGCTGTCAGCTTATAAGAACAGTACTCAGTTTGTATAGCAAATGCCTTGCTCTTCCCGGAGCTTGAGTTGGCAACACTTGACTCCTGGCAAAGGCACGATTACTCCTACGAGGCTTGGAACAACAGCATTGACTTACAAGAAAATGTTGAATATTTCTTGGTACAGCTGACAGCGTTTGACTCCTATAACAAATGCCTTCCTCTTCAAAAGCATGTAACAATAACGTTTAACTCCTGCTGTCCAATTTCTCTTTGATCAATGCAAACAATCTTCATACAAGAAAGTATCAAGAAATGGGAGGAGGATCTAGTGGGCACAGTTATCCTTTCCAAGATTCTTGAATTGTTGGCCACCTGCCAGGCAACAGTTGGCTAAAGTAAATGCACACAGTAGAAGTAAAACGAGATCAGCAGCACTCCTGTTTTCTTTTAGTCAAAATACTAATTTCCTCTATTCATTAGTTTAATTCCATGTCCAAGTAATATTAGAGAGTAGATTTCATTAAATTTAGTGACTACAATCTATAGTGCAGAGAGGGTTAAAAAAGGCTGAGAGGAAAGTTAGTCCCATTGTATGCTGCTTTTGTTGCTGGGACCTGCTCTCTTCCTTTAGCTGAACATGTTTTAAATTGCTGGATTAATGTTACTCATTTCTATGTAAATCACGACTGCACATCTATGTGTATGTGACCCTTAGCAGCATAATTAAAAATATGGTTTGTAAGCAATGCATGCATCCTAAAGAATAAACACTTCAGATTTCATCCCATCAGCAGTCTCTCTGTTCATAACTGTCTTAAGCTGAGGAAGGTAAAACAAAGGTAAAGGCTGATCTATGCTCAAGGGTGTACCATTAAATGCTTCAATATTTTGAATTAGAAAGATTAGCCTGCATAAATGCTTTAAAACCTTCATTATTTTTCATAAAAGGCATTCTGTCTGTTTCTAGTTCTTTGAGATCTGAAGTAAAGCAACTATGATGAAGGAACAGAGTAAACGGAGGAATCCCCATCAACCTTATAAAGCGTTCAGCACTAATCGCTGAGACTTGAATCTTTAAACCACTTACCCCAAATCGACCTAGACATTGACTTTCATGGGGCTAAAGTGGTTTGAGGACTGTGGCCTCTGAATGAAAATCAGCCCATTGCCCCACCCCTCCCACCCCTCAGACATTCTGGTAAAGCTGAAGTTGATCTTTACACTAAATGAACCTTACATTATATATATATATATATATATATATATATATATATATATATATATATAATTTTCGCAGCACATGTCAGTCAAAGTAAAGGACGAATGAAGACTACTAACTCCAGGAGTTTTTTTTGCAGGCGACATCTCTGAACTCCATAACCCTTTGATTTAAAGAGTTACAGTATAACTCTTGAAAATCCAGTACCGCTTCCTGCTTATTAACACTTGCTACCAAATGTACTTCCAATGCAGAACTTAACAATGACATTTTCACCTAATGAAAAAGATGTCAACGTTTCAATTCTTATTTGGTTGCTCAGTTTGAAGTTTGCTCAGTCTTGACAAAATCTGAAGTTCATTATAAAGTTCTGCTCTACACCCCAGTTCAAACTTTACTACAACAGAAAATCTTGGATGATAATAGAATTTTTTTAAATACAAAAGGTGACATAAGTGAGCCACTGAATGAGACCATTTGCCTACGGGAACTGCTGAGAGCTGAAATCACGGCAGGGGGATCACAAGATATTCAGCCCTGTCTCCCATCATTGAAATCACAGTAGATATGGGTTACTCATATCAAAAACCCTACATGCATGAGCGGGACTTCACATGATCCCCCTGTTGCAATTTTGGTTCATGGCAATTCCCCCCTGCCCTTGTCTTTATGTGCAAGTGGCCTAAGGGGAAGAATGCAGCCATGAATATTCTGCATACAAATCAAGATTGGAATTATGGGAGTACTTCCAGTAGTTAATGGGAAAGACATTTCAGTATCTATCTCCTCTATTTTCGAACTGATTGAATAAAACTACAATACTGACAGCTTTGCTCAGTTAGTGGAACTTACTTGAATATCCTGCAGATATAAATTATGGAGCCATGGGAGTGGCTTTCTAGTAAAGGCAGCTGCATCACAGTGTTAAAATCACAAATTCTATGAATTATAAAATTGGGATGACTTCTATCACTATGAAATGTGGTAAGGTGGATCACTTGCGTGAGGAGTAGAATCTGTTCAAAGTTTAGGCAAATAAAATGAAAAACAAGTTACAAACATTTGTACCTCTAGGAGACTTGTCACCATACTACAAAAGGAGACAAGGACACATTTTGTGAGTTTAAGTTGCACTATTTATTAAGCTGCAAACACAAAATTGTGAGGGGTACAACTCCTCCCCCCCAAAAAAAACCATGGTCAATGGTACATAACCAGTGAATGCTAGGAGGCTCTGAGGTACAGCCAAGTTTCTGCCTCCCTTGTAGAATCCAAACACAATTTCACAAAACCCCATTTTTTTTCTGAATGAAGAGGCCTCTTCCCATCCATGTGCACCCTCCTAATGGGTCCCCTATTCCCATGGGGACCCAAAATGGTATGGGTCCCCCTGAGGCAGGGGACCCATTGGGGGGGATGCACACAAATAGGAAGAGACTTCCTCACTTCCCCCCCATCTCAGAAAAAGCCTAGTGGGGAAGTTCCCTGCTCAGCTGAACAGCGCACAGGCTGGGGAGAAAACAGCGAGCAGACATGAGTCCAAGCTAGAAGAGCAGCAGCCCACCTGGTGAGGTGAGTCATCCTAGCGCCTGGGGAACTGCGAGTGCTGAGACCCCAGTAATATCTGCATTTTGTGGGTATTGAGTATGCCATTGGGTGCCCAATTCGGTGCCCAAAATTGTGGGTATTACTCGTGCGTAGCTAAAGTTCTATTGCTGCAGATCTACCAAGGACACCAGACTTGGGAAGGGGTAGTGGTGTTCCTATTGAGGCCCCTTAGTGAGGCCCCATGAACAGGGTCAGGTTATGTGCCATGCACCTCTGGGACTGCATGAATCCTTCAGATAAAATGGCTGCACCCTGGTAGCCCCTCGGAAAGGTCAAACACTGGGCCGCTCCCCTTGGACTTGCACTTCCCCCTTACCCATCTCTTAAGGAGATGTCTCTCCATTCTTGCCTGTATCTTACCACAAAATTATAACTATCTATTTGATCATCGAGTACAACAACAGCAAACCAACTAGCCACCATGCTAATGTAACCTAATTAATGCAAATACAACGCTCTGAGGAAGGCAAAAAAACAAGAAGAAAAAAAAGTTGCTTCACAGACAATAAGATATTCCTGGAAAAAATCCTTCCTGGCCCCCAAAACTGGCAATCACATAGGTCAGTGTCAAGTCTTCTAATAACGACTGGTGGGTGAGTACTCATGTGTACTGCTCCTATATGCACTTCAGCCACAATGTGAGATGGCTGGAGGCACCTAAGATGATGATGTGGAAACCTTACACCACAAGCAGAGATTGCTTGGGAATCTCAGTCAGGGTCATATTCCATGACCCAGCTGCAGCCTTCCCTATCACCCTTGCCCCTTTTGCCTGACTGGATCGAGGATAAATATCACTTCCTTGGGGGAGTAATTGGAATGAGATTTTTTTTTTGCTCTTGGAGACTTAGGCCACTTTCAGACCTCCCCTCTACCCTCCTCCCCAATGCATATTCTGGCTGCAGGAGGGAATGTGTAGCTAGAATATGCATGGGGTGCTGCTGGTATGAAAGCCCCCTCTGTGCAGTTTTGATGGCAAACGCCCTCAGAGATATTTCCTGCTCTATATCTCTCCAGGTGTTTTCCAGAAAAGCTTCATGGGAAGGTGGAGGGCTTTCAGACTGGCAGCACCCCGCACATATTTTGGCATGCACATTCCCTCCTGTAGCCAGAGTATGTACGGGGCTTCGGTGGGGAAGAGGAGGTCTAAAAGCGGTCTTAGTTCTGGGAGCAGTATTAAGAAAACTAGAAGTACTCAAAAATTCAGGTGTAGCCTGAATTGATTTTGTACTTATTTATTGCATTTTTATTTATTTAAATTTTTATCACACCCTTCCTTAAAGACTCAGGGAAGCAAACAACATATATAAAAACATAAATATCCATAAAAACAAAGTACAATTCCCCCCCTCAAAATCCCAACCATCCAACAGCCACCCATAAAACCACTCAATACCACCTACCCATGTCCCACTCCAACCCCCCTTACAACCCTACCCTGACCCACAAAAAAAAAACCCTTTCCCTGCTCACCAAATGCCTTTACAAAGCAAAACGTTTTGCACCACCTCTGGAAGATGCTCAGGCTCAACCAAACCTCTGGGGGAAAAGAGTTCCATAGCATTGGGACTGCAACTGAGAATTTCTACTCCCACGCAAGCCCTCGTATGAACAAGACTAACCAATGGTACCCACAGGAAGGCACTCCCAGATGATTGCAGGGGCCACAGTGCACCATGGAAAGATGGGTGGTCTCTCAGATACATGGGGCCCAGACCATTTAGAGCTTTAAAGGCCAAAACCAGCACCTGGAATTGAGCCTGGAAAGTTACAGGAAGACTATGGAGCACTGATGTAATGTGCTCGCAGCACCTCACCCCTGACAGGAGGAGAGCCATCACATTCTGCACCAGCTAAAGCTTCTACACAGTCAAGGGGAGCCCCAGGAAGAGCACTTTGCAGTAATCTAGCCTCAAGTTGATGAAAGCATGGCTAACATATGACCATATGACGCCTCTCCTCCTCTCCCTTCACTGGCTCCCCCTTCCTGAACGTATCCTGTTCAAACTCCTGGTTCTCACGTTCAAATCGCTCCATGACCAAGCTCCCCCTTACCTCTCGGACCTAATCTCCCTACGCGCTCCTGCGCGCGCCCTCCACTCTTCCGCTGTCCCCTCCCTCGCTCTCCCTCGCTTCTCCTGCTCGCCCAACCGCCTTCGTCCCTTCTCCCTCGCTGCCCCGCATGCCTGGAACTCCCTCCCTGCCGACGTCCGCCTCGCCTCCTCCCTCCGCTCCTTCAAATCCCTCCTCAAGACCCACCTTTTCCATGCTGCCTTTCCCAATGCCCTCTAGTCTTTCCCCTTGCTCTTACTGTCAGCCCTCCCCTGCTGACGGCTGCTACCGACCACCTTGTAACCAAGCCAAGTACACGCGCCTGAGACTTCGCATCCGCCTGAATGTTTGTTTGTCTTCTCCCATGTCTCTCCCGCTGTCCCCTCTCCTTGTCTCCCCCTCCTTGTCTTTTAGATTGTAAGCCACAGGTAGGGACCGCAGCTGATTATATGTTCTGTACAGCGCCAGGTTGTTACTGGCGCTTTATAAATGTTTAATAATAATAATAATAATAATAATAATAACAGTGGACATATCTGAATCAAAAATAAAAGACTACAGCCTCTTCACCAGATGGAGTTGGTGAAAAGCACGCCTGACCACTACTGCAACCTAAAAATCCAGGTGCATCAAGGGATCCAGAAATATTCCAAGGCTACAAACCTGATTGACCAGAGGAAGCTGGATACCATCAATAAGAGGAGTCCCAATTCCCTCAGGCCACAAGACCACCAACCATCATTACCTCGGTCTTGTCTGGATTCAGCTTCAATCGGCTCACCCTCATCCAGTATCCAACAGCAGCCAGACAACTGTTAAGCACCAAGACTGCAAGGCCTGGGTTGGATGAAAAAGAGAGGTAGAACTGGGTGTCATCAGTGTACTGATGGCACTTCACCCCAAGCCTCTAAATGATGTCGACCAATGGCTTTATAATTTTTAAGTTCTGATGTTTTGAAGTGCCCATTTTGCAAATTCTGGGAGTGAGGAAAACTGCTTCCTGCTGTCTGTTTCACTAAAAAGGAGATAAACCTTTGCAGAGGCTACTGTTATACAGACCTGAGTGGGTCCTAAGTGGCATTTATTACAGGCTACTGTATGGACATGCGTTTAGGGAGATTTACTGCACCCAAGGGGAGTTTATTGCACCTAATATTTGTATGGAACCCAGGGGAGTTTATTGTACCCATTTATTTATTTTTATGCCACGCTTCCAATAGGCTCAGGGTGGCTCACAAACTATATAAAAACCAGCAAAACCAGTAAAATGGCCTAGACCCTACCTATCTGTGGGATCTCTTCACCTCCAAGATTCTGGATTGGCCCCTGAAGTCATCTGAGGGTGCCCTTTTTGAGGTTCCCCGAGTCTTCTGGGAGGCCACAATGGGGAGGGCATTCTTGGTGGCCACACCATGGCTGTGGAACTCCCTTCCAGTGGAGGCCTGATTGGCCCCTCCTTTTAAAGAAGTTGTAAGACCTGGCTGTTCCACCAGGCGTTTGGTGGGCGAGATGGGTGAATGGATGGGGTGGGGGTTGGTTAGGGTGGTGGGCGGGAAGCGATATTTTAATCCTCCTTATTATGAGTTGGTTTTAGCTTTATTCAAGGTAGTTAAAGCATGAGCAGACTGTGAGGAACTGCAACGGGATCTTATGACACTGGGTGCCTAGGCATCTAAATGGCAAATGAGATTTATTTTTGTGGACAAGTGCAAAGTGATGCACGTAGGGAAAAATAATCCAAAATATGCGTACACAATGCTGGGTACTAAGCTAGGAGTTACCACTCAAGAAAATGATCTGGGATTGGTTGTGGAAAATACAATGAAATCCACAGTGCAGTGTGCAGCAGCAGTCAAAAAAGGAAAAAGAATATTAGGAATTATTCGGAAGGGGATAGAGAATAAAACTGAAGATATCATAATGCCTCTATAAAAATCAATGGTGAGACTGCACCTAAATATTGTGTGCAGTTCTGGTCGTCCCATTTGAAAAAAGACATAGCTGAACTAGAAAAGGTACAGAGAAGGGCAACAAAAATTATCAAGGGAATGGGAGGGCTCCCGTATGAGGGGAGGCTTGGTAGGTTGAGGCTCTTCAGCTTGGAGAAGAGACGACTGAGAGGAGATATGATAAAGGTCTATAACATTATGAGTGGTGCGGAACTAATAAACAAGGAGCAGTTTTTTACCCTCTCAGCTAGTACTAGAACTAGGGGACACTCCATGAAACTCATGGGTGGCAAGTTTAAAACAAATAAGAGAAAATAATTTTTTCACTCAGCGTATAATTGGGTTGTGGAATCTACTGCCAGAGGCTGTGATAACTAGGGCCAGTACTATAGCTGAGTTTAAAAGAGGTTTGGACAAGTTTCTGGAAGATAGGTCTATTAGCAGCTATTAGCCAGACGGAATCAGGGAACAGGGATGGGAGCTGGGGGAAAACAACAGAGAATGGATCCCCCATTGTGACCTATTGGGTGCTTCTCCAAAGCCACCGTAAATAGCCACTGTCGGAGACAGGATGCCGAGCTATGTGGACCATTGGTCTGACCCAGTATGGCACTTCTTATGTTCTTATATTTACTGTTGTTTTTATCTTGCTATAATTGTAAGCTGCCCCGAGCTGCCTGTTTCAGAATGGGTGGGGTAGTAGATTTAAAATAATAATAATGATAATAATAATAATTAAAAAAAACAAAAACACAAAACCACCTCCCAAAATGCCCAAACCTTTCCACTCCCCAAACCCCCCAAATACCATCTCGCCATTTCCTAAATCCATCCCCCACTCACACCCTACCCCAACCCCCCACCAAAACCCCCTTCCCCTATCCCTGCCCACCAAATGCCTTTATAAGCAGGAAGGTCTTACGTTGTCTCAGGTGTAAGACACATTTGTTGTATAAATCCCAGGGGAGTTTAAAGCATTCTATGGATGAGAGAGAACTTGGTTTGATGGGGAAACTAACTGTCTAGCTGTTCCATTTGCCAAGTAAACTCCCCAGCTGGAGTACTGGCCAGGCACAACGAATATTGATTTTGGAAACAACAGAGACCACCGGAATACCAATTGGAAGTAATGGGACTTTGGGAATGTCAGTATCCCTTAATGTGAAGTAAACTAATAGAATGGCAGATGCTTAACTGAAACAAAGGGAATGGGTTAGGATGAGAAATGCCAAAGAAGTGGGGGGCGAGACTAGAACACGCAAGGAAGGGGAAGAAGAGAGAAAACCACATAGAGGAAATAGAAAGAGGGTGAGGGGAACAGGTCATTCAGAATATCTAGAATTATGGGAGGCAGAGGACTGGTTTGAATGATGGGTATGAAACCACTGGAAGCAGCTGGAATGAGATACGGCTGGGTGGAATGACAAGTAGGACGACACTGGGAGCAGCTGGAGTGATGACTGGCTCGGTCAAATAATTGGTAGGAAGCCACCAGTGGTGACTGGAATTGTGGGCTGCAGGGTAGGATGATGTGTAGGAAGTATTCAGGTGTAGCTGGAATGACGGGAGACTGAGTGGGATGATGGGTACAAGGACATCAGGAGCTGTTAGAATCATGGGAGTCTGGTTGAAATGACAATATGAGAACACTGGAAGCAGGTGAAATGATTGGGAGCTACGTGGAATGACACGTAAGATGCAAGCAGGAGTAACTGGAATGATGGAGGTTTCGGTGGAATAACAGGTATGAAGCCACAGGACGTGGTTGGAATAATGGGTAAGAGGACACTGGGAGCAGCTGAAATGATGGGAAAATAGGGATGTGCGAACACGGTTCGGAAGTTCGGAGTTCAGACCGAACTCAAATAGTTTGGTCGACCGAAGCGAACTCGAATTCAACTGAACTGTTCAGTCAAATCCGAACCAGTTCGGAAGGCTAAAAAACCTGGGTTTGAATGTATGAACTCAATTCGGAAGTTCGGAATTCGACCGAATTCGAATAGTTCGGTCGACCAAACCGAACTCGATTTTTGAACAGAGTCGAATTTCCGAACTCAGTTCTGTTCGCACATCCCTATGGGAGAAGTGTGGAATGACAGTTGTGAGGACCAAGCCCCCTCACCATTTTTTCATTTCTTTATCTGGCTCCCTCACTACCCACCCACCACCGGCAAAGGAATATAGTAAAGAGAGAGACTGTATGAAGTTAGACACATTGACAAATTTTACGAGTTGGAAATGTTATCTTTAGGCATGTAACTGACAAAGATCAGAGCTGCAAAGGAAACACTCCAATGAGGAGGGGGTCTTCAAATCAATCCACTTTTCTTCCCAACCTTTCTGTGAAATTGAATTGACTGCAGAAAAACTCTGCTAGTAAAAGTGGCAGAACTGAGGCTGAAAGGGAAAAGCACTGCTGGCTGTTCCAGTTGACAAATAATCTCCCCAGCAGATGAAACTGACAAGGCTACTGCTCCCAGTTTTGAACCAAACCCTCTGGAGAAAGTGAAAAAGCTTGGGGAAACCCTCGAAAAGGAGGCATCTTCAAACCAATATCCATCTCCACTAGGGATGGCAGCTACAGGTACGGATTAATCCATAACTGCCCATAACTGTCTGTTAAGGAGCAATCCATACCAGTCCATAAGAGCAGTCTGCAAAATTACAGATCTGCTGTTATGGACCCAGGTTTCCCCACCTCCCATCACCCAGGGCCCTGCCTCAGGGTGGGCTTGATTGAAGGTTCACTGAGCTGCCTTTTGATTGAAGGTCTGGGAGGGCAGCTCCTTTGTGGAGGAGCCCCTCCCCTGGCAGGCTTCCTCACTGTGGCACGCTGTGGAGGTCACTGCTCTACAGCACGCATGCGCAAAATGGCTGCTGGGGTCATTCTTCACATGCACAGCCCCTTTGCAAACTGGCGCCGGCAGCGTTGGCGCCATTTTGCAAAAGGGCAGCTATTCTGAGAATGCACAAGTGGCCCATTTGCACATACACAGAACGACTTCCCTTTTGAAAAACAGCAGCAACACTGCAGTGCCATTTTGCAATAGGGCTTTGCATGTGCAGAAAGACCCCAGCAGCCATTTTGCACATTCGAACTGTGGAGCAGGGACCCCATATCATGCCGCAGCGATGGGGAGCCTGCTAGGGGAGCGACTCCTCCACAAAGGAGGATTCCCCTCCCCCAGACCTTCAATCAAACAGCAGCCCACCAGACCTTCAATCAAGCCCACCCCGAGGTCAGTAAGTACCATACCAGGGCCGGGGTGAGGGGGATGACGAGCTAGGGGGCAGCGGGGGGTGTAACAGGTTTGCTTTGGGGATTTAATTGTGGGTCTGTACCTGTATGAACCCCACCTCAAGAGGAGATTCAACCACTCCCAGGCCCCCCAGGCCCTTACCCACCAACATCACCTCTGAGTTCAGCGGTGCCAGGAAGCTTGGGGACCTCCAAGGACCTCCAGTGGGGCCCATAGCAGCATGGCAGGCCATCAGAGACCCAGCAGCAGCAGAAACCGGGAAGGCTCATCACTTTGCACCCTGGGTTGCCCGGGCAGGCAGGCTTTGCGCTTGGCCCCTGGGGGTGCCTGTGGTGCTAGGGCTGGCTGTCAGAGACCCAACAGAAGTAGCAGCAGAGACCAGGAAAACTTGGAACCTGGCAACCCGGGTTGCCTGGGCAGGCAGGCTCGGCACTTGGCCTGTGGTTCCAGGGATGGCCGTCGGAGACCCAGCAGCAGCAGAGACCAGGAAGGCTTGGTGCTTAGCACCCCAGGTTGCCCGGGCAGGCAGACTCAGAGCTTGGCCCCTCAGGGTGTCCGTGGTGCCAGGGCTGGCCATCAGAGATCCAGCGGCGGAAGCGACAGCAGCAGCAGCAGCAGCAGCAGAGGCAAGGAAGACTTGGTGCTTGGAACACCAGGTTGCCTGGGCAGGCAGGCTTGACCCCTGGTGATGCCCATGGCATCAGGACTGGCCATCAGAGATCCAGCGGCAGCAGCAGCAGCAGAGACCAGGAAGGCTTGTAACTTGGCAACCTGCCTGGGCAGACAGGCTTGGCACTTGGCCCCTGAGGGTGCCTGTGGATCCAGGTCTGGCAGGCTGTTTGAGATCCAGCGGCAGCAGCAGCAGCAGCAGAGACTGGGAAGACTTGGTGCTTGGCACCCCCGGTTGCCCACGCAGGCAGGCTTGGTGCTTGGCCCCTGGGGGTCCCCGTGGTGCTAGGGCTGGCTGTCAGAGACCCAGCAGCAGGAGCAGCGGCAGAAACCAAGAAGGCTTGATGCTTGGCACCCTGGGTTGCCCGGGGAGGCAGGCTCAGAGCTTGGCCCCTCAAGGTGCTCATGGTGCCAGGGCTAGCCATCAGAAACCCAGCAGCAGCAGAAGCATAAAATGGGAAGCCTTGGTGCTTGGCAACCTGGGTTACCAGGTTAGACAGGTTTGGTGCTTGGCCCCTGGGGGTTCCCGTGGTGCCAGGGCTGGCCATCATGGATCCAGCAGCAACAGCAGCATCAGAGACCAGGAAGGCTTGGCGCTTGGCACCCGCAGGTTGCCTGGCCAGGCCGGCTTGGTGCTTGGACCCTGTAGGTGCCCGTGGCACCAGGGCTGGCCATCTGAGATCCAGCAGCGGTGGCATTAGCAGCAGCAGAGGTCAGAAAGGCTTGGGTCTTGGTGGATGGCAACCATAGGGGGAAGGGCATTGCAGGTTGACATTGGTGGAGTGGTGGCAGACCCCTGGCCAGGGCTTGGTGGCCGGCACCCCTACTTGGCCAGAAATTGCAGGCTGACATCAGTGAAGCAGCGGCAGAGACCCATCCAGGGTTTGGTGGCTGGCAACCCAGCTTGGCCAGCATTGCAGGCTGGCTGGCATCAGCAGAGCAGAGGCCTGGTGAGTGCTTGATGGCTGGGACCCCTACTCAGCTGGGCATTGCAGGCTGGCAATGCTGAATGGCAATGCTGAGTGGCACTTCTGCAGAGCAGCCACTCAGATGGAATGTTTGGGGCGGGATTCAATAGCGCAGCTGCCAGAATGGCTACCTCAGCAGCAAGCCACCATCTCTCATGGACCATGGGGGAGGGGGAAGCACACTGGACTGGCCTTTGCAACTGACATGTCCCTGCCTGGTGTGAGTCCTTGGGAACCCAGGTTCCCCAGGGCTCCTAACTAGTTCTGCTGAAGCCATGTCCCCTGCCCCCTGAGTGCCAGGAGCAGTGGCAGGTGCACGGCCAGGGCTCAGTAGCTGGCACCCATACTTGTCCGGGCATTGCAGGCTGCAAGACATCTGCGGAGCAGTAGCAGAGACACAGCCAGGGCTTGGTGGCTGGCACCCCTACTCGACCGGGCATTGCAGACTGCCAAGCATCGGTGGGCAGTTGCAGACAATGAAGTGGAACTGAAGCCCTCCCTGCCTGGAATGTAAGAACCATAACCCTGACAGTGGGTCCTGGAGCTGTAGTGGCTGTCTGTTTCTTGATGAGGTGGAATGACGGCTCCTGGTGAGTGGAATGATGGCCCCGGAACCTTCATTCAGTCATTGCAATAGGTGGTACAGGTGATACAGGGAGGCACAGAGGCAGGGGTACATAATTATTACATTGTGTATTATTTCTGTCTCATTCTGGTAGGTTTGCTGCTGGACGTGGGCATTGTGCATGAACACAGATCAGATCTTCTCCAGTTCTGGCAGGTGGAAGCTTGAGCCAGATGTACCTCTTCCCCCCCCTCCCCCGCCAATCTCTCTCGTTCTAGCAGCGGGGAGCTCAAAACAAACAACACAGGGAGGGGTACAAAACTGAAATAAAACCTAAATCAATCTAATCCTACTCTTAATACATTCTTAAACAGGGGAAGGGAATCGGGGATGGAATATATAGTGGGAGGAGGGAAGGATTCAGTGGAGGGTAGGGAAAAAGAACACAGGGAGGTGTAAAAAACTATCTAATCTAATCTAAATAAATGGAACTATGGAGATAAATGTCTGGGAATTGGTGAAATAGGAGGATGGCAATGGATGGGGAGGAACAAAATCTGCTGGGAGAGGGAGACTTCTGAAAATGCCTGCTGACAGGTAGGGATGGGCGAACAGAACGCGGTTCAGATGTTTTGTCATTTGGTTTGAAACCCGAGTTCGGGTTTGATGGTTTGGTTCAGTCGAGTTTGGGTTGGCTGAACTTGGCCGAATAGTCAAAAATAGCTCTAACGAAACCGAAACCTAATTTTTGGCCCTGGAAAGATGTTTTTCCTGCCCCAAAACTCATTCAAACTCATCCGAACAAGACCGAACTGTTCGGTCATTCAAGAGTTTGGTTCAGACGTCCAAGCAGACCGAGTTCGGTTTGAACTCCGAACATCAGAACCTTGTTCGTCCATCCCTACTGACAGGATCTGTGGCTAGGTCAGAAGGAATTGGAAGGGGGGTGTCAAAAACTTTTGTTACTTGCTGCGCTCACCTTACCACAAACCAGTCTAAGGGCCTGTTAAAAGCCTCCAGGAAAAAGGCCTCCAACTGCAACCCCCCACCCCCTGGATCAGCAACTTGGTCTACGCAGACAACGTGGGAGTTGAAGGCTTTGGATCAGACAATAAGTCACTGTACCCAAGAACTTAGTCAAATGAGACACCACACAAAAAGCACAATAAGGTACAAAACTGGATGGAAACACAGGGTGCAGTCACAGCAACAAATGGCTGCTTAAACAAGGGAAGAGAGCTACCTTGACAAGCCCCACTGCGCTCCAATTACACAGTACCTATCTGACAGCTGGGAGCGGGTGAAGCTCGGCGTCGGATTGGGGGTGGAGCCGGAGACCTGCGGAGAAACAAGAGACTGGGTGAGCCTACAGCCGAATGGGGAGAGAGCTGCCTTGACAAGCCCTGCTGAACTCCAGTTACACAGTACCTACATGACAGCAGGGAGCAGGTGGAGCTCGGAGTTGGATTGAGGGCGGAGCTGGAGACCTGTGGAGAAACAAGAGACTGGGTGAGCCTACGGCTGAATGGGAAGAGAGCTGCCTTCACAAGCCCCACTGCGCTCCAATTACACAGTACCTACCTGATATCTGGGAGCGGGTGGAGCTTGGCATCGGATTGGGGGCAGAGCCGGAGACCTGCGGAGAAACAAGAGACCGGGTGAGCCTACAGCTGCGCCATAGGCGCGTGCCTAGGTCGTGCGCCGAAGAGTCGCGGACCGAAGAACCACGCACAAAAGGGTGTGTGCCCTTTTGAGTGCCCTTCGGAGTGCCCCGGAGTGCGGGCCAAAGATTCTGCCTCTGTTAGAACTGACGGTGGAGCATAACAAGGGAACTTTGCCTTTATTTTGACTGTTTGCTTTTTTATTATTCGTTGTAGGGATTGATGTTGCGGAGGATCTTGACCTGCTCCCCCTGAGAGTGTAAACACCATAACAAAGGGTAGAGTGGGTGGGTGGGTTCTAGGTTGGTGCCAGTTGTGCCAAGGTTAAGAGGGAATTCCTGGCTGTGCTCTTTCTGGAGCTCCACTTTATAACTCTATTGTGGGTGTGGTGAGCCCAAGTCAAATGATTGGCAAAGGTAAACGTGGGCGTCCTCCCATGCTGCCTACCTCTCCCCCTCCAAAAAAATAAAGATGCATAGCTATTTCCCCTTATCAAATAAGTTTGAGGTGCTGCAGTCGAATTTGCATTCAGTACCATCCCACTCACAAGACACAGAGAGGCACCCTTTAGGGAAGGGGGCACTTTTACACACTTCAACCACACAGTCTAGAGGGAAGTTGTTGGTGCCAAAATTATCTATGGACCAGGCCCCGCTGTCTCAGCTTATGGACCATCATATATCCTCACATGAAGGGGGACTGATGGACTGCTTTGCGGAACAATCTCTTTTAACGGCACAGATGATCTGTGCTATGTCTGCCCGTCTGAACAGAGTCACTGCAAAAGTAGATTATTTTGTAAACTATATTGGTAAAGGGGGCTTGGCATTACAAATGGACAAACTAAATGCCAAGGTAACTTAAATTGCAGCCTTAGTGGCCCAAGATACAGTGGCCCCTGGTGTATGCCAAGAACAGTTAGCTACTCCCCCAGTGCCGGTGGCACTGAGGCAAGATAGCGGTGGGATCGATCCATCAGATGTGGTTGTTTTGGATATTGGCCCTGCCCAGGATATGAAGGCATTGGCCTCTTATGCGAGGGCCCTGTCCAAAATTGCTTTAAACATAAGACCTACCCCTCGAGGGAACCTTCCAGGATGGAGTACACCTTTGGAGGCCTCAGAGCACCTGAGGGTTGTCCTCCATCTACCAATAGTTAGCAAAGATATTGAAAGGGTCGATATGTTGGGAACCAACAGAGAGCAGAGGAGCATTATCCTCCATTTTACCTCCCCAAAGCATATCCCAGCAATGTGGGGAAAGCAGAAGGCCCTCTTGAGTGTGGGTATTTCACTGGCCAATGCTTATATGGGTCTGGGACAATGGGGGAAGGAGAATATCAGAGATGTCACAGCTCCAGTGGCCCTCGCCCCCTGGGGGGAGACTTTGTCTATAGTGCATAAGGGTGCAGGCCAGGAGGAGGCTCTGCCATTAATTGACCTGAAGGTGGTAGTCTCTCAGGTTGAGGTGATGGAGGTGCAGATTCCAGCTCAGGCCTCTGTTCTTATTGCCACCCCGGCAGTGTCCTATGGAATGGGCCAGCTAAATCCGGGGTTAACGTCTGACCCTACGGATGTTCTCGATAAATTGGTGTCGTTGTCTCACTGGATCCAGGGGTCTGTGGCAAAAATGAAACATTCTAGAGTGACAGCTGCCCAACCCTCTAGTCGACGGGGGGAGGCTTGGGGGTTGGTCACCCAGGGAGCCTCAGGGGGCCGGTCTCGATGTACTCTTACCTCCCTCAGGGATGGTTCAGCTGTAGGGGGGGAGTGGCCAGCCACTTCCACTCCGCAGGGAGTGCATCTAGACACTACCATTTATCGGAGCTTTGAGAGTGCATCTCAAGATAGTATGCCACCTTTGGAATCGGCTGACTGAACTGGCGTTAAGTGTAGCCCAGGAAAAGATGGGGAAGATAATTGTCTCCCCGAAAGAGATCTATTAAAAAAGGCTCACCGTCCCCAGCTCAAGGTTTTTTTTTACCTTTGTCAAATCACTTGTCTTTCTGTATAGGGGCGAAGCCAGATGGTGCCAGTACATCGAAGGGCATGAGGCTAATGGCTCCTAGCTCTATCGATTGACTGTGCTATGAAACCAAGGAAGACTGTCAGTTAAAATTAGCTTTTTGGAACATAGGATGATGGTCGCAGCGAGTTTTGGATCCTGATTTTGTGATATTTTCCTTTTACAGGAAACATGGGGAGCTAAGACTCCCAGTTTAAGCGGGTTTGATGTATATCATGTAAATGTCTGCTCTTTTAGCAAGTATTATAGGCTAAGAGGAGGCTTGGCCTTATTAGTAAGGAGTTCTTTTCAGGCAGTTATCACGGAAGAAGCAAGATATAAGTCCTATTTTGCAATATGGCACTGTGTATTCCCCTCAGGCCCAGAATTGCTATTGGCAAATGCTTATGTTCCACCTGTGGCTTCTTCCTATTATTCAGAAGCGATATGGGTCTTTATCCTGGATGCAGTGTAAGAAGCATCCTTCAAATATCCCATGTCTCTATTAATTTTGGGGGGAGACATGAACACTTGCTTGGGTAATCTGGCGTCCAAGCAGGCCACCCATGAGGACCGCATGAACCTAGCCCCCCCCTTTTAATAACGTCCGTGTTTCAATGGACCAGGTCAAGTGCGCAAGGGCTAATATGTTATCCCAATTAATAGAAGATCTGGAATTAATTATACTTAACAGGCTGCTGCCTGGAGATTTGGAGGGCAATTTTACTTATTATTCGGCAGTGGGGCAGAGTGTTATTGATTTTCTGATGATCCCAGTCTATTCTTTATTTTCAGTACAGGAACTTAGGATTCCCACCGCAACAGAAACGGAACACTCACCACTGGTGTTATCGTTGGGAAATCTTAGGCAGGGCCGGGGGGGGTGGGGGGGTCAGGAGCCGACTTCAGTCTTCCAACATCAGCCAGAAGGGCTGCTAGATCCATGTCTCTCTCGAGTAAGATGGTCATCTGACCTAGAGGCAGTCTTTGTACATTTCACTTTGTACAGATAACTGCCTCCGGCCCAGAGATGGTTGATGCTTTTGAGCTGCTATGTCAACTTCTGTTACCTTTGTTGACTTTTACCAAAATAGGAGTATCTGGTTCAACTCCCTTGCCGGGATGGTTTGACAGAGAGTGTAAGGCAGCTAGACGGAGGTTGAGGAAGGAGGTGTAAATACTCCATTCCTGTCCAACAAGCGATAATAGACTGAGGGTGACGGCAGAAAGGAAAAGCTATCGGAGAGCTAACTTAGAGCTAAGAAACAAATGTTTTACTCTGCACAATGGGTTAAGCTCCAGCAAGCAGCTAAGTCAAATGATTCTGCATGATTTTTGTCTTTGATAGCGCATTATAATACTAGGGGCAACCTGGCGAGGGGGTAATATGGTCCCCTTGGAGGTATGGCAGGTACATTTTGAGGCATTGTTCTCAAGACCAGTGGGCCTGGGTGACTCACTGGTCTTGAAACCAATAAATCATTTTCAGGAATGGCACCCAGTAACCCCACAAGAGGTCAAGGTGCTTATTCGATCACTAAAAAGTGGAAAAGCACCGGGCATAGATTTTATTCCCCCTGAACTATTAAAATGTAAGATAGATCGGTGGACTGATTGGTTAGCCCCCCTTTACACCCAGATTAATCGAGAAGGGGTTATCCCGATGACTTGGAAGAAAAGCCTAGTAGTACCAATCTTCAAAAAGGGCAGTAGAGATGATCTCTCTGATTACCACCCTATAAGTTCGTTATCGGTTGTGGGCAAGCTGTACGTGAAGTACCTCTTGGGCAGGCTGCAGAAGTGGCTAGACGGGGAGCAGATCCTGTGTCCTGAAAAGGCGGGCTTTAGATCTGGACAGTCCATGGTTAACCATGTTCATATCTTAAGGCATTTAATTTCAAACTATCCATTGGGGAATGCCAAGATTGCTCTGTTTTGCTGCTTCATGGACTTACGTGCAGCTTTCAATATTGTTGACACGGAGCAAATGTGGACTAAGCTCCAGGACACGTCTATTGATGGACGTTTATTGTATTTGTTAATATCCTTGCACAAAGATAATGTGATGCAAGTGAGCCCTGACCCTCTTAGCCCTTGCACTAAGAATATATCACTGGCTCGGGGCGTTCGGCAGAGATGTATTTTGGCCCCCTCCCTCTTTAATTTTTACTTAAACAACTTAATCCAGTTTATGACAACAACAAACAATCATGCCCCGAAGCTGGAAAACCACCGACTGCATCTTCTTCTGTATTATTATTATTATTATTATTATTATTATTATTATTAACAAACATTTATATAGCACCGGCAGTGTAGCTGGCACTTTACAAAGTAATAAAATAGACACGGTCCCTGCCCCTAGGGCTTACAATCTGAGAGACAGGAGCTGGGGGAGAGAC
>QEPC01007812.1:2767347-2830870 GCA_003113815.1 Sphenodon punctatus
GTCAGAGAGGTAGGAGGAGAACCAGTTATGGACAGAGCCACAAAAGCTAAGGGAGTGAAGGGAATCCAGCAAGAGTTAGTGGTCAACAGTATCGAAGGCAGCAGAGAGATCAAGGAGGACAAAAATGGAATAGAGACGTTTAGATTTAGCCACCAGAAGATCATTGGTGATCTTAGCGAGAACAGTTTCAGTAGAATGAAGTGGGATGTATGCGGATGACACTATTTTATTGTCTTTATCGCAGGTGGGTCTTCACCGTAGCATGTCTAGATTCGAATCTTTCTGCAAATTGGAAAATTTGGCAATAAACTATACTAAAACAAAGGTTATGATACTAGGCAAAAAACGCCGCCAATATCGATGGATTATGGATGGCCAGGTTTTGGAGCAGGTCAAAACCTTTAAATATCTGGAGGTAACTCTTTCGGTCTCTTGCAGCTGGTCGCCACAATTTTTAGCCACTAAAGAACAGGTTAGGAAAGTGGTTAATACGATAACCAGTTTTTTTCATTCGCAGGGGGGTAGATTAGTGACCCCAGCCTTGGCTCTTTTCAGGGCCAAGGCGCTTGCCCAGCTCTTCTATGTCGTTGCTGTTAGGGGTTTTCTGGCACTGGAGAAACTTGAGGGTGTCCAGAATTCTTTTCTGAGAGTCATTTTAGGTGCCCCAAAATCTGTCCCACAGGCTTTGCTCAGAGCAGAGGTAGGAATTGTTACGGTCCGCTCTATTGCATTGACTAATATTCTAAAATACTGGCTAAAGGCAGAGGTATTTCCTCTGCCTTCTAATTCACTTTTGGACTTTATATATAGCAACCACCTGGTTGATGGATGGTGTCTTAGGGCCGAAGCTGAAATAGCAAAACTAGGTTTATCTAGGAGTGTCTTGCTTCCGCTGGGTAGAAAGGGGGAGGGTCTCCTGATTTCACAATGGATTAGTGACCAGGTCATATAGTCAGAGTCTGCAGCCCGAACAAGTCAACGGAGCGCCCTGGAGTATTTTATCGACAAAGCCCCGGTGACGTATTTATTGGATTGGTCCTCTTGGCCCCTTAGAAGGGCCTTTCTATTAATGAGGTTTAATGCATTTCCTTTTGCTGTACTTTTGGCCAGGTATAAACAAACTCCTTACTCCCAGAGAGTGTGTATTTTCTGTGACTCAGACCATCCAGAGTCGGCAGTGCACATCAGGCATTAAGGGAGAAGTATATTGTCCCATATTTGGATTCCAGATTAAGGGGACAAAAGGATGAAATTATATTGAAAGCGCTTTTAGACCCTAGGGTTGCTTGTGCAAAGCTAGTAGCAATTTTTTGCCTTAGGGTAATTTTGTTTAAAACTGATTTTACTATTTTGATTTCCCTGAGAAGTATGGAGGGGGCTGTGCATCTTAGCCCATTATAGAAGGCGGCTAGTGTCGCTGAGTCAAACTGAAAGCTAACTTTGGGAAACCAACCAATTGTCATAAATAATTAATAATGGGGGGGGGGGCTGGCCCGTGGGTTTACTGTGTTTTATATTATTATTTACAGCTGGCTGATAATGTGTTATTTAGGCAGCAAAGGCTCACGAGTGAGCCTTATCTCCCTTTTCCGGGGGCTTTAAGCGGGGGCTTAAAGCCCCAAGGACAGCGGCGGAGCCGCAGGCTGCGGCCGCAGGCTCGCGGCCGAAGGGTGCGGCACTTTCGGGGCACTTTCGGGGACTGCAGGGGGTGGCAGGGGGTTTGTTGTATTTTTATTGTACAGGCTTATTTATTTTTCAGGGTTAGGGTGGTAGGGTGGGGGTATTGACTTGGGTGGGGTAATGTGGGGGGTGGACCCAGGGACTCCCCCTGGTGAGAGCAGGGGGAGGACCGGGAGGGTTGGGGGGGAGGGGGTGGCTCGGTCTCCCCGTGAGAGGGGGAGACCGAGGGAGAATGGGGAGGGTATGGTTGGGGGGGGAGGGTTATGGGGGGGAGGGGGGGAGGGAGGGCCGGGGGGCAAGCAGCCGGGTCTGAAGGGCCGGGATTGGGTGGACGGAGGGGAGGGCATGGCCATTGGGGTCGTGATGGGGCGCGGACGGTATGGTCCATGGGGTGGGAAGGCACGGGCCCCTAGGGGTCCACGGTGCCTGAGGGAGGTGGAGGTCATCACCCCCCCACTAAGGGGGAGGGAGGTGCCGGGTCCAGGGTCCGCGCGTGGGGGGCTGGTGCTGATGAATGCGAGGTCCGTGGTCAACAAGGCCCCGATTATCCACGATTTGATCGTGGATGGGGCCGTGGACCTCGCATGCATCACGGAGACCTGGCTGGATGATCTGGCCGGTCCAACTTTGGCGGATCTGGTTCCAGCTGGGTATGCCGTGCAGCATCAGCCCCGCATGAGCGGCCGGGGAGGAGGCGTAGCTATTGTTTTTAGGGAAGACTGGCCTGTTAGGAGGTATCCAGTGCCGGAGATTGTGGGTGTAGAGGCTCTGCACGTGGTGATCGATTTGGCTGGGGGCAAGCTAGGGGTGCTGCTGGTGTACCGGGCCCCTTCATGCCCGGCGGCATCCCTTACCGCTCTAGCGGAGCTGGCCTCGGAGGTGGTGTTGGGCTCCCCCAGGACTTTGGTTCTGGGGGACTTCAACGTCCACGCCGATGCCGGCCTTGTTGGGGCGGAGCGGGAGTTCATGGCCGCCATGGCAACTATGAACTTGTCCCAGGAGGTGATCTGCCCGACCCACGTGGGGGGACATATCCTCGACCTGATCTTCGGCTCTGGCCTTGAGGCGGGGGGTCCGGTTGTGGGGGAGGTGACAGCGGTGCCCTTGTCGTGGACGGACCATTACCTCCTTCAGGCCGGTCTTTTAGCGCGCCCCCTCCAGAAGGGGAAGGGACCAGTTAGGATGGTCCGCCCTCGGAGGCTGATGGAACCCCAGCGGTTCCAGGAGGTCCTGAGGGAGCTTACCCTGGATGTGGACGGTCACTCTGTGGATGAGCTGGTCCGGCATTGGAACATCTTGCTGGAGGAGGCCATTGACAGGGTGGCTCCGAGGCGCCTTCTGCCTCGGTCTCGTCACCGCAGGACCCCTTGGTTTACTGAGGGGCTGCGGTGTATGAAGCGTGTGGGCAGGAGGCTAGAGCGACGCTGGCGTCGGACTCGGTCTGTCTCCGATCGTCTTCTCCATAGGGCCCATTTGCGGTCCTATGTGGAGGCTGTGAGGACGGCGAGGAAGGAATTCCTCGCCGTCCTCATAGCGTCTGCGAAGTCGCGTCCAGCGGAGCTGTTTCGGGTGGTGCGGGGGCTGGTTAGTCCGGCCTCCCTCCGCCTGGATGGGGACTTGTCCCGGGCCCGCTGTGAGGAGTTTGTCATCTACTTCGCAGACAAGATCGCTCGGATTCAGGCCGATTTCGACGCTGGGTTGATAGCAGTAGGGGAAGAGCGCGGGGGGGCGGAGGGTCCGTCTGGTCCATCTTTATGGGGTGAGTTTCAGGAAGTGACGCCGGCCGATGTGGTGGATGTCCTGGGGTCTGTGAGGGCCACGTGTTGTCAACTAGATCCGTGCCCGTCCTGGTTAATAAAAGCTTCCGGGGAGACGTTGGGGACGGTGCTGGCGAGGGTGGTGAATGCGTCCCTTCGGCAGGGGAGGTTGTCGCCTTGCTTAAAAGAGGCTGTGGTGCGCCCCCTGCTGAAAAAACCATCGTTGGACGTAGACGCGCTCGCCAGCTACCGACCTGTCTCTAACCTTCCCTTTTTAGGGAAGGTTATTGAGCGGGCAGTGGCGCTCCAGCTCCAGGGTCATCTAGATAATATCGGGCTCCTTGACCCTTTTCAATCTGGGTTCCGCCCCGGCTATGGCACCGAGACGGCGTTGGTGGCCTTGGTGGACGACCTCCGCCGGGAGATGGATGCGGGATGTTCGACATTTCTCATCCTGCTCGATCTCTCGGCCGCTTTTGACACCGTGGACCATGGGCTGCTGTTGAGACGACTGCGTGACCGGGGGGGTCTGGACGGGACTGTTCTTGAATGGTTCCGTTCATTCCTCTCGGGGAGGAGCCAGCGGGTGGTGTTGGGGGAGGAAACATCGAGCCCCCGCGCCTTACCGTGTGGCGTTCCGCAGGGATCGATCTTGTCTCCATTATTATTTAACATCTATATGCAGCCCTTGGGGGAGGTCGTGAGAGGGTTCGGGGTGCGATGTCACCAGTATGCTGATGATACTCAGCTGTACCTCTCGTTTTCTACCGACCCAGACCCTGCTGTCTCGGTGCTATCCCAATGTTTGGAGGCCGTGGCGGATTGGATGCGGCGGAGCAGACTGAAGCTCAACCCAGATAAGACGGAGGTGATGGTGGTGGGGAGGGCGAAGGGGGTGGTGGCCCCCCTGATTGGGGGGGTTTGCCCCCCTGTAGCTCAGCAGGTCCGGAGTCTGGGGGTCATATTGGACGCAGACCTGCGGCTGGAGCGGCAGGTGGAGGCAGTCGCTAAGGCTGCCTTCCGCCAGCTTTATCTGGTACGTAGGCTGCGTCCGTATGTCTCTGGCCCGGACCTGGCCTCCCTCATCCATGCCTTCGTCACCTCGCGGCTCGACTACTGCAACGCGCTCTACGTGGGGCTTCCCTTGTTCTTGGCCCGGAGGCTGCAGCTGGTGCAGAATGCGGCGGCCCGTCTTCTTACGGGGACGGGTCGCCGGGAGCACATTACACCGGTGCTCCGAGCGCTGCACTGGCTGCCGATAGTGTGCCGGGCCAAGTTCAAGGTCCTAGTAATGATCTATAAAGCCCTATACGGCCTTGGCCCCTCTTACCTTAGGGACCGCCTCGCCCTTCGCGCCCCGGAACGGCTCCTGCGGTCTGCCGGGGGTGCCCTCCTGGAGGTCCCCCGTGTTAAGCGGGGGGCCACGATGGAGCGAGCATTCTCGGTGGTAGGGCCGCGGCTGTGGAACTCCCTTCCGGAGGAAGCTCGCCTGGCCCCAAGCCTTTTAACATTTCGGCGGAACTGTAAGACCTGGCTGTTTGCCCAGGCCTTTGGGAGGGAGGGTGGGGGGGGTCTTTTAATCCCCCGCCCGCTTATTTATTCATCACTGTCCTTTTTACCCTGTTTTATTGAGATATTTTTATATTTATATTTTAAATTGTTTTAATTGTTTTATTGAGTGTTGTTAGCCGCCCCGAGCTGCGTGGCAGGATGGGGCGGGGTAAAAATCTACAAAATAAATAAATAAATAAATTTTTAAAGCTTGTATAAGTGGGTACTAGCTTGTGGACTAATGATGAATATATCTCAATTTAAGGGAATGTTTTGCAGGGGACAAATGTTGGCACCATAACCCCCGAGAAGGGTAAGCCAAATTTTAAACTTATTGTATATGCATTGATTTTGAGTTGGTTATTTGTTTTTGAAAGTTTATAATGTATGTTCTCTATCATTTTTTGATTAATTTTGTTACGACCAATGGCCAAACAATAAAAGTCTAAATACCTACCACAAGTCTCATTGGCTCCGTGCACTCTAGCCCGTGGCCAAACGCAGACTGCGAAGCCAGTGGTCTGAGGAAAAAGGGGATGGTGATTGGGCAGGCTGGCTGCTAGTCCAAACCTCTCCACCCCTGGCACCAGGAAGTCTGCTACTCAACTCCCCCACCCCTGGACCTACCAGTCACGTTTTTGCCACCCAAATGATACCAAACGATACCGAACCGTTCGGTCATTTTCGAGTTCAGATCGAGTTTGGTTCAGTCGTTTCGGGTTCAGTTCGGTTGTCCGAATGGGCTGAGGTTGGTCTGAACACCAAATAGGCTAACTACATTCGCACATCCCTACCAGCAACCATCTCCCTCACCAGGTCAGTGAGGAAGCCTGACTGAGAGGGAGAGAGAAGAGTGAGGTTTCTGCTGTTGCCCAGTGCTCCGTGTCTAGCATTGTGTCTAATGATATCTGGTGGTGTGTTAATATGTTTGCTGTTCAATCATAGAGTTCAATACTCTGAAGAAGGGTGCAGAATGCTCAGCCTTCAGCAGCCACTGAGAGGGTGCAGCAGTCTCGGCTATGCTCGCTTCCCCTCCCCAGTCATTAGAAACTGGGAAGCACTGCCTGCTCTCAGCCTCCTCCCCACCTCCACAGTCCCAGTGGGGAAGAAAGGACATGGCCCTCAAACCCGGCCTCAATCTACATGACTCTGTCCCCATGTGCAGTCCTTTAGAGTTCCCCACTCCCCATAATATCACCCTGTTAATGTGCTCTTTCTAATGGATCCACTCCCTTTGTGAGAGTGTACGGGAAATATATTTTTACTCAATGTATAATTGGGTTGTGGAATCTACTGCCAGAGGCTGTGGTAAGGGTCAGTACTCTACCTGAGTTTAAAAGAGGTTTGGACATGTTTCTGGAAGAAAGGTTCATTAGCAGCTATTAGCCAGACAGGATCAGGGAACATGGCGGGAGCTGGGGGGAAACAACAGGGAATGGATCCCCCATTGTGACCTGTTGGGTGCTTCTCCCAAGCCACCGTGATTGTCCACAGTCAGAGACAGGATGCTGGGCTAGATGGACCATTGGTCTAACCCAGTATGGCACTTCTTATGTTCTTAACATTGGTTAATGGTTACATGGAAGCAACTTCTCTTTTTTTAGAAGATTCAGCATTACCGCCGGGATGGGATTTAAAAGTGACAGTACTGTATAGCAAGGGGAGGGAACAGTGTATCATGGTATATTATGCTTTTTACTAAAGGGAGGAAGCAGTACATGATGAGATATCCAGGAAGCTGTGGAGGACTGCAAGTCAGTGCTGACATTTAGTGTTTAAGTAAACATGGTAGATGTAATATTGTAAGTACTGCAATGCAGTAAATATGGCAGAGTGGATAAAAATTGATGATATTTCTTAAAATATATATTTTTTAAAAAATCAGATTTTTTTAAAAAAATCAGTTTTTTATTTAAATTGGATTTTTTGATTTTTTTTAAAAAAATATTCAAATACTAAATTTGTCATTTAAAAACAATGTGGTTAAAACTAAATCTGAGCAGAAGCATGTTTAACCTACACTTATAATCTCTTAAAAATGAATTAATGGCTCTCTATCACACAGATTTAAAGGTTCCTTTTAAAAACCAATTTGCTCACTTCTCTCAAATTATGAATATTATTATTTACCATTTACCTAACCCTACTAATCAAACATAGGCATTCATTTCCTTTTCATCTCATGAAAATGGCTTTAGTCTGCCCAATAACTTCCAGCTTTTTGAAAGTGTTGAGCCTCTTAGTTTCCAAGCATAGCAGACATAGCAAAGATACAGGGCTGCAATGAGCAAATGTCTACTAGATAATTGTTGTTGTGTGATCATGGGATGAGGGACTAGTTTGTGTGTGATTTACTTCTTATAATGCCTAATGTACTCACTGTGTCTGTGGAAGTTGACACAGATAAGGAGCAAAGGTATCCATTAAATAAACCATGTATTATGTAATATTTCCTAATATTAGTAAAAAAATGAAAATCAAGTTATCTAAAAAATTATGCCAAGTATACTCTCCTAGATGGTGTAAATGCATTATTGAGTTGTTTTAGTGATCAGATCTGTTTTAGTGATCAGATCAGATCTGCATCATTGTTTAGGACATATCTGTGAAGTAGTATCCAACTTGATTTAAATTAAGTATTTAAATTTGTTTTTTCTCTTGATTTAAATCATGATTTAAATCAATGATTTGAATCACCTTGATTTAAATCTATCCACCCTGAAACACGGGGACATATATGTGACTAAACAATGGTGTCAACACATATCCTGACATCCATTTCTGTTGCGTCTAAAGGTGCCCCTTGTTGACATTGCTGCTGACACTGCCTCTGTACTGCTAACCCTCTATTGGGGAACAGAGGTGAGGAAGGAGATTGGTCACTGTAGTGGTGTCACCTCCAAATTTGAAAAGGGTAGTCTTCGCATCCCAGTAAAGTCTTAGACAAGAAGGCTTCCCTCTGTTTTCCTCACTCATTAACCCCCTGGCTCTCATTAAAAAGCTTCATTCTCTACTGATTTGATATTTGTTAGACCTAAAGGATCGCAATTTTTTTTTAAAAAACTTCTAATCATCCGAGATTCCATTTTGTTGTAACATTGCTCCAAGTGTTCATCTAGAGGTAGGTTAAAAGCTTTACTGACATTTGCAAACTTTTTCAGTAAACCCAAGGGCATTTTCTAATTAAGCCGAGCTGATTGATTGTGTACCTTTCCAGCAATTAAACATTTGGTTTTGGCATAGCTTTAGTCGTAGACCTCGATCTCCAGGGGAAATACTCACATGTTTAAAATTAGGCATGTGCTCAGTTTGCATGCTGAATCAGCACTAGCATCACATGAAGTGATAAGACTGAAGCGGAGTTTTTCTTTGAACTGAAAGACCCACAAAATTGGGATGGGAATGGTAGTAACGCCAACAGACTAAAACTACCAATGGCCTAGAGAAATGTCTCCACAATAAATTTCTCTGATAGTAAAAAAGATGTCTGTGAATTCAGAATAAATATTAGTATGATAAACAAATTTACAAAATACTTTTTAAAAAAAATGCTATTCTGTTTGTTCCAGTAAGATTTATATTAGGGCTAAAACGCAGCCTTTGTAAATCTTCAGAATTCGGCAAAGATTACGGTATTTGGTTCCAAAAGGTTGAATTCCGAAGTTCCGAGGACCAAGGCTGTTGTTCGGAAAACTTCTGAAACGTCTGAAAATGCTGCTGGGGGGGGGGGGGGCTGATGGACAGTTGAGCTTCTTCTGGAAATGAAACTTAGTGCCATATATGGGAGGGGGGTATGGGAGGGGACAGCTGAGTGATGGTAAACCAGATAGCAAGTTTTTATTGGTTGACCAAGTCAAATGACAAGCTTTTGATTAGCTGGCAGGGCAAAATAAAAGTGGCTGCAACCATTTTGTCCATTCTTTGGTGAATTTGGCTATGTGCTACAATGCTGCTGGATCTGTAGGTAATGAGCTGGGGGTGAGGAGGGGTGCCTATCCTGTCCATAGGGTCAATGCTGGGGATTGGGGGTTATGTTAAAGGAGACTATTACAGCCAAAAAGGAATCCTTTAAGAAATGGAAGGGTAATTCCAATGAAAATAAAAAGAAAGAGCAAAAACACCGGCAACATAAATGTAAAGTGCTAATATGACAGGCCAAGAGAGATTATATTTAATTTTATTTATTTTTTTATTTTTTTATTTATTACAGGCATTTATATCCTGCACCCTCCTGCACACTGGCAGCTCGGGGAGGCTTTGAAGGGAGGCATTCTAAAGAGGCAAAAACAAGCAACAAAAACTTTTTCAAATACATAAGAAACAAGAAGCCTGCTAGAGGGTCAGTTGGTCCATTAGATGACAAGGGAGTAAAGGGGGTGTTCATAGAGGATAAGGACTTTGCAGAGAAGCTAAATGAGTACTTTCTGTCGGTCTTCACTGCGGACGATTTTGGGAAGGTACCCACGCCGGATCCTTGCTTTGTGGGTGAGGAATTGGAAGAGCTGTTACAAATCAATGTGACATTGGAGGATGTTCTAGGACAAATATGAAATCGCAGACCTACTGTTCAATCAATCAAATTTATTAGGTGTAACCAGAAGGCATTGCCATAGTAGAACAAAATATAAACGTTCTCTTAAACACAAGTATAACATAAACTCAGTATGTACATTTGGGACAAAATAACCATTGTAATAAAATCATATCTAATTGGGCCCGAAGAACTGTACATCTTATCTCATATACAGCCTGTAGAGCTTCTCAAGTTTAAACATCATTCATTCATTCATTCATTTAAATTATTTATGCTTGGCCAAAGGCCATAATATATATAGAAAAAGGTGGTGAAACCACAGTCAATGGAACAATATACAAAATGAAAAATTAAAAATTAAAAAACAAGCGGTACAAGGATAATAAGTTAAAAGAGAAGAAGGGGGAAGGGGGCTGGTCACTACACCAGCCCCCTGCCCTGGGGCCCCAACCTCTAAAGAAGAGATATGGGGTAGGAAATAAGATTGCCAGGCTAATTTTCCATGGCAAACATAAAAGCATCTAAAAATAAACATCACTGGTTAAATAGCAATACAAAGTCACGTGCCCAAGAATAAACAGTCAATTCAAAACAATCTTATGCAGAACACAGCAATGTGAAGCCCCAAAAGACTCACTTAAAGAGCTGAACACACACAGGTACAATAAGAGAAATCGAGGAAGCAAAGCAAAACAAGTAGTCAAGCTAAACAAAACACCGAGGACTAGAGCATATATTCAGTTTAGAGAAGTAAATGCAAGAAATTTGATTTGAAACAAATGCTTGCAGTAGAAAATTGAAAACAGACCTGGACCTATCATTGACACAATCATTCAGGAGAATCTGATGTAAATAAGGGTAATTTCAAACATTACGAGATCACAGGGTATTTTCAGACATTACGAGATCACGCTCAACCACAGTCAATTCCCTGTGGTGGGGAATGGTCCCGTAACCGGAAGTTCCCCCCCAGATGTTTACCACACTCAGTCCCCACCAGGAATCACATTCACCACGCAATCAGCTGAATCCATGGGGCCGGCGCCGATCGCGTGGTGAAGGTGATTCCCGGCAGGGATGAAGGGGCCCGTCACATCTGGACAGGGATCACGGCCCGGAATCCCTGTCAGGATTCTGGCCCGTCTCCCCAGAAGGCGGGCGGCGAGGAAGCGTGGAGGGTGAAGTCCCGCCCCCTCCCCGATTCCATGATGGGATCCCCCGGCACGTCTGTTGGCCGAGCTGGAGTGATCCCAGCAGGGAATCGCAGGGTTGTTTCCGTGACAGGACGAAGCCATCCCGTCACGTCTGAAAACACCCACAGTCAACCACAGTGAATCCCCTGTGGTGGCTGTGATTCCCATAACGTCTGTTTGATTCTCACCAGATGTTCACCACAGTGAATCACTGGCAGGAATCAAAATAACCAAGGCTGAAAACAGAGATGACGCTAGTCACCCTTTAATCACCCTTGGTGGTCATTTATACATGTTTCAGGACTGCATAGGGCACCAATACAGCCCTGCAACATGCATAAATAACCACCAAGGGTGGTTAAAGGGTGGTTAGAGTCATGTCTGTTTTCACCCCATGATTCTGGACCTCCAGCCGGCTGGAAGTCCAGAAGCGTGGTTAGATTGGCCATGATCCAGGATGGGCCAAAAGCGTCTTTTACCTTGGCCCATCACAGATCATGGCCCAGACCGTGGGACAAGATCAGGCACAGCGGTCGGATTGGCCACAGTGCCCACCCGTCTCCTGTAGGGTTGGTGGTCAGGGGAGCACCGGGGGGGCTGTGCAGTCGCATGTTGCACCATGCAGCCCCGCCCCCTTCCCGATCCCCTGTAGGAATCAGGCCGTCATGTCTGAAGGACGGACGACCTGATTCCTGACCGGAATCCTTTTCGGATCCCGGTCCGTGGTTCAGTGTGGTGAGCCTCCGGGCCTGTCATGTCTGACATTACCCTGAGAGGGAGTTCTTCCCGGAAAGGCCCTTAAAATATGCACCAAGTATTTTTCTCTCAAGGAAGCATAGAGAATCCAAAATAGGAAAATATGAGTGATGGATTCAGTCTCCAAATAATCAAACGGGCCCAGATGATCTTCTGACATTGTAATTCTTTCCCTCCAAAACTTTGGAGGGGAAAGAATTTGTGTGAGCCCCAAAGAATAGACAAGCCCAGAGAGGGGAGTAGCAACAAGATAGATAAGAAGCTAACTTCCCAACCTCAGGCAACAAGGAGCAGAATCCAGAGACAGAAGGAGAAGCAGAAGCTTCAGCTATGTTGTCCTGATGACTGACATCAATCATTCATCTATTTATTTCCATCTTAGCAGCAATGAAGCCTTTATCATAGAAATATGCAAGAGAAAAAAGCCCAGTGACTGTTTCTGCTGATCTAAAAATTTACACCATGTGTTTTTGTAAGTATCTTTGCTCAAATTCTGAAGGAAAAGCTTAGAAGATGGCAAATTTATGCAGAGCCAAAGATGCAATGCAATTGACCCAGCTCTAAGCGGAGTATGGCAGTTGGAACACAATACTGGGCAATGAGAAGTGATCTCATAAATCTAGATTGCAAAGGGTTTAAGTTATAGGGTTTCTGGACAGCTGAAAAGGGCTCCACCATAGAGTAGCTGAGAGTGAACTTTGGAGTTAAAAACCAGAAGCACTGAATTAATAGAACTGCTTTTCTGGGATCTAAAGAAACATGAAATGGCTGTCGAAACTCCCCTAGCCCAGTCGTAAGCAGTCTTAAACTATAGATCCCATTTCCCTTGGGGTTGAAAAATTAATCCCAAGTATTTATATGAAGGGTAATTTCAGACGTAACGGGCCCTGAGGCCCGCCACGCTGAATCACACACCAGGATCTGTTTTGGATCCCATTCAGGACTCAGTCCGGTCATCCTTTAGACGTGCTGGCCTGATTCCTACTGGGGATTGGGAAGGGGGAGGGGTTGTGCGACATGTGGCCACATGGCCCCGCCCCCCCCATGCTCCCCTGGCCACCTGTCCTCCAGGAGACGAGCGGGCACAGAAGTCAGTCTGGCCGCTGCACCTAATCCTGGCTCATGGGATGGGCCAAACGTAACAGATGTTACTTTTGGCCGACCCTGGATCGTGGCCAATCTAACCATGCTTCCAGACCTCCCGGAAGCTGGAGGTCCAGAAGCATGGTTAATTTGATTCCTGCCAGGTATTCACCGTGGTGAACATCTGATGGGAATCTTTTAGACATATGGGACAAACAGCCACCACAGGGGATTTGATGTGGTCCCATTACATCTGAAATTACCTGAAGTGACTTAGTCAATGGGATGTGTAAAGAGTGAGGTGATCAAACTTGCAGACGACACCAAGTTATTCAAGGTAGTTAAAACATGAGCAGACTGTGAGGAACTACAACGGGATCTTATGACACTGCGTGCCTGGGCATCTAAATGGCAAATGAGGTTTAACGTGGACAAGTGCAAAGTGATGCACATAGGGAAAATTAATTCAAACTATGCGTACACAATGCTGGGTACTAAGCTAGGAGTTACCACTCAGGAAAAGGATCTGGGGGTGGTTGTGGACAATACAATGAAATCAACAGTGCAATGCGTGGCAGCAGTCATGACATCCTCAGTTTTATTCTCTATCCCCTTTTGAATAATTCCTAACATTTTGTTTGCTTTTTTAAACAAAATGGCCTCATCGCAGAACATGCCTTATATTCTCATGCTGCATGGAAGAAAAACACAATTCCTCCCTAATGCATACATCCTCAATGCTTTTTTAAAGCAAACAAAATGTTAGGAATTATTCGGAAGGGGATAGAGAATAAAACTGAGGATGTCATAATGTCTCTATACAAATCAATGGTGCGACCGCACCTTGAATATTGCGTACCGTTCTGGTCACCCCATATCAAAAAAGACATAACTGAACTAGAAAAGGTACAGAGAAGGGCAACAAAAATGATCAAGGGCATGGAAGGGCTCCCGTATGAAGAGAGGCCTGGTAGGTTGGGGCTCTTCAGTTTGGAGAAGAGACAACTGAGAGGAGATATGATAGAGGTCTATAAAATCATGAGTGGTGTGGAACTAATAAACAAGGAGCAGTTATTTATCGTCAGCTAGTACTAGAACTAGGTGACACTCCATGAAAAAACCGAAACAAAAGTGAAAAGTAGCAAATATAATATATTCTTTAATGTGAAGCACAATAAACTATATAAAATCAATATCTCAAAAAAACCAAAACCAATAAACTATTGTATACAGTTAGTGTGCACAAACATTCATTTGTGAAAGAATCCAGAACAGTTCCTATACAATCAAAACTAAAAAGGCCACAAAGGACCACAATCCAAAAATAAGGGAACAAACTAAAAAGAACCCAGACGCGTTTCGAGGACCAGCCCCTTTCTCAATGGGTCATTATTCAATAATTATATACTTTTTAAAGAAAGGTTACTACCTAAAAGAAAAAAGAAACTGATCATAATCAAATTTAATCTAAAACCTAATGTATGAATCAAATAGTGAACCCCCAATAAAAATGTATCCCTAATATGTTGACTCGCTCCAGTCACCCTTAAATGCAGCCTTCTTATTTCATATCAACTCCTAATAATATGATCTGTAAATGAAAAACATGAATGCTTAATGGATTTAAAAAACATATATGGTATATGATAATACCTTTTAATGATGACTTTATTCTATTAGTATAGATCCTCTAGTATAGAGTGTGTATTTTAAACAGAACAAGGACTAAAGATAATTCTTAGGGGTATTGGGACCTCAATTCAAGGGATCCTGTCCCAACCTTAAGCTGCTCATTTAAACTAACCAGAGGATAACTAACCACAAAGGAGCTGCTACAGGCTGTTTGGAGGTGTAGGAAACATATAATAAAAAAAATCTTACCACAGCTTGGGACTATTCCCTTAGGCTTGCAAATAAGTACCTACTGATGTGTGTTAATATGGTGGCCTCATCGCAGAACATGCCTTATATTCTCATGCTGCATGGAAGAAAAACACAATTCCTCCCTAATGCATACATCCTCAATTTAAATGAAAATTAATTAAACACATATTACACTGCCCCTTAATGTTCCCTAAACCCCTGCATACTAGGGATGGGCAAATGTGGTTTGGAAGTTCGGAGTTCAGACCGAACTCGACCAGTTCAGTCGACCAAACTGAACTTCCAAACTGAACTCCATTTTCAAACCGAACTGAATTTCTGAACTCTGCTCTGTTTGCCCATCCCTAAAAGATAATATTCCTTTTAGTTCAATGGGGTTTGAATTTCCGAACCTTGTTTGGACCGAACTCGAATAGTTCGGTCAACTGAACTGAATTTCCGAACCGAATTTCCGAACTGAACCAAACCGAATTTCCGAACTTGGTTCTGTTCACCCATCCCTACTGCATACCAGTCTTTATCATTGTCCTCAGAATAGAAAATAACCAGCCTTCCTTAAAATGGTTGGCTTAACACTATTCCATTACAACAATTCACAGCTCTCTGTGTGACCCAACTGTTATATAAGTCCTTTGTGATGATATTCTGTTTTCTGAAGATTTCCACCTGCAGATGATCAGCAGTAGTCACTTGTGATAGGTTGGACTATGATCTGAAATCAACACTTCCATATGATGTGGTTCCCTGAAGAAAATCCCCTCCTTCCATACAGCTGTGCAAAGGGTGCCAATGAAGTGAATCATCAAAGCTGAATGCAAAAAATACCTAATACACAATGGCAAGTTTTCCCAAGTGCAATAGAATATATAGTAAGTTCCTGCACACTGAATAACACAACAAATAAATCCAATACATATGAACTAATTATACATTCTTACAATGGTTCATACCAAACAACAACTTTGAAAGAAACCTGACTATTTAAAAAAATCCTAATCCAATCTCCCTTATTTCTCTTTTCTAGGAGGATAATAAATGTGAATGCACAAAGACTTTTTTGTCGGCGCACCCCCAAAATAAAGACGAGGACACGTATCATGGGATTAAACAGCCACACTCTTTATTGAATTTGTCAAACAAAAGGAAGGGGGGGGAGGGGGCACGCCTCCTGCCTTCCCCCCTTTCGAACTGGGGTCCTCATTTATAACTAACCTTACTAACCTTACTATTTAACCCCCTTTAGGAGGTACCCTCTCCTCCCCTCTCCATCCCTGCACACTGTGCATACCTCTTCCCCCTTTATCAATTAAATCGAGAGGGTAACCTCCTATTTCTTATCTTTAATGTTAACTTACGCCCTGCCTCAGTCCCCGGGTTTCCCCAGGCCAGGCGGGTTGTTCGTGCCTGCCCCATCTCTGGGGGTTATTTTCAGCAAAGGTTGAGAACACCGTTACTCGCTGGTTGGCAGATGCTCCTTCCAGCGGTTGCGGCCATCCGTCTCTCCCTTCGGGTTGGCCATACAGTGAGCCGGGCTGTGGCGACTATGCCATGGACCTTCCCATTTCTTAAGGAGATGCTGCTACCCATGCTATGCTAACTGTTATAACTTCCAACTTTGGGCTTAACTCTGCCCATCGCCACCAAAACCACCAGCTTCGCTTGGCTGGTTTGCCGCCACACCCAAACCACCAATTAACTGCCGCAACTGTCATTTTAGGACCCCAAGGTACAAATCACATCCCATGTCTGATAGGTGCATCCCGTCACCTCTGAAGAGTTCATCCCTATCGTGCTTCATATCCTCATGTTTAATGACCTGACTTCCCCTCCACCATAGCTAATTCCCAATTTCGGCATTGACTCTCCGTCTGGCCTAATCAACCCGACCTGCGCGCTCCGCCATGGCCCATACTTTCCTTGGGAGCATTTCGGACCATAGTATCGTGCATGCCGGGAACATATCCTGTACTATCCTCAAATCCCACTTTATCTTTTTTGTCAGGCCCAGCCCAGTTCCTCTGGGGAGTTTGTTTTCCCCAAGGTGGATCACCAGCACCTCTGGCGCTGGGTAGGTTTCCCGAGCTCCTGTTAAGTTCGGAAGGAGTAGCTCCCATAGCATCCCCCTCTTGCTAACCCAAAATATATTTGCTTGTTCACTTAGGCCCAGCTGGGTACCCCACCTGCTGCGTGCAGCCTTCTTCCCTGCCCAGTGGACGATGCTGTGTCCGACGATCCACACAACACACTGTTCCTGTCTCAATGGTGCTTCTGCAAAAAATATAAGGGTCAATACTCGCCACAATTGCAGGTCCAGATCGACTGATACGTGGTCTAGTTTCCCTGATATATGAGCAGTAGGCACTCGAGCGCCATCTCCCTATCGCTTGTATCCGTTCACCCGATAATCCCATATCTACTGCAACCGATGCTGCCCCTATCCTAAATGAATGCGTACTGTAGCTACCCTGGTTGAGTCCCGTTATTCTCACGCATCTACTCAGGACCACCCCAAACTGGTAACGTGACAGTGGGGATCCATTTTCATGTATGAAAAGCGAGTCCCCAACCTTTGGGCGGGACCCCAGATAACTCCTCATTGCCCCGACGGGGCAGATACAGGGATCCCCAACTGGGCGAAGTCTCACCCACCGTCCCCTTCCCTTCTGATCGGTCTTAGACCTTCTCAGATGGAGGATAAGGGTATCTCCATGCCATGACATGTCCTTGAACTGCAATGCTTGCCCTGACCTGTCCCTTTGGGAGTCGGCTACCATTTCCCAAATCCGGAATGCTCCGAACAAAGCAATGCGGAAAACCATGGTAAAGAGCTCATGTTTTAGACCTTCTCAGTGTTTGCTACTGGAAAAACAAACCTTTCCCAGTGCCTCAGTTAGGGCAATAAGGATTGGAGGAGTGATTGGGGCCTGATTATGCTGCCTTGGGGGGGCTTGGTGGGCCCAGCTCTCCCTTAAACGGTTCATGAAAAAAACGTTATCAAGGGAGGGGTGCCCGGCGAGCTGGCGCGTAAAGGTGATGGCTAATATTCTCCCTGCAATTGTGCCAGGGGCCAGTCCGTCCGCCCGCAACTGCATGGCATACTGCAATAGACTCCCCTCCACAATGGATAAACCTATGTCCCACCCTTTTTGACACCAGAATTCCTGGAATTCACTGAACGCCTTCTCGTATGCCTGCCTGGTTCTGAGCACGAGGGATCCTTACACTGCCTGGTAAAGTTCTATAATCTAAGGTTCCACATGTCCCTCGGGAACGGGTCGGGTTTCTCGTTGGCCTTGGGGGCCAGCTGGCAGAAGCGGTCTGCCTGAAATCAAGAAAGGACATCGGCGATGCCGTTGGCAATCCCCGGCACGTGCTTGGTGATGAATAAGATGTTTGCTCTCAAACACTTGAGGACAAATGCGCGCACCAGCCTCATGACCCTTTCTGATTTGGAAGACAGCTTGTTGACAACATGGACCACTGCCATGTTGTCACACCAAAACAAGACCCTCCTGTTGGCAAATTCAGCTGCCCACAACTCTACTGCTACCACCATGGGAAAGAATTCCAAAAATGTCCGGTCCCGGGTTATACCTTGTTCACCCCATTCTGTCGGCCAGGGGTCCACACACCACCTTCCCCTAAAGTAGACTCCAAAGCCATGCCCCTCTGCAGCATCCAAATGTATCTGGGGATCCGCCTCCACCAGGAGTCACTGCTGCCAGAAACTAACCCCGTTGTAACCCACGAGGAAAGTTTCCCAGGTTGCCAAATCCTCCCCCATCTCCACTGTAACCCTGATGTGGTGATGCGGGGGCCGGTCACTCCCTACCCAGGCATAAAATGGGGCATGAATGCTAGACCTGGGGCAATGACCCGACAGGCGAAATTCAGGCTGCCGAGGAGTGACTGTAATTCCCGTACTGTCACCTTTCTTGCTCCCCCCCACCCTAGTTACCGCCTCCCTCAGCGTTCTTAATGTATCCTCTGGGAGCCGAGAAAGGGACAGTTCCATGTCTAGCTCTATGCCCAGGTAGGTCAGTTTAGTTGTTGGGCCTTCCGTCTTTTCCTGCGCTAGTGGTACCGCTATTTCCTTTGCCACCTCATGAAAAGTCAACATTGCCTGCTCACATTCGGAGGTGCCTGCCTTTCCTGTGAAGAGAAAATCATTGAGATAATGCATGATCCATCCGCCACCTGTGCGGTGTCACATGATCCACTCCAAAACTGTACTGAACTTCTCAAAAGCTGTACATGAGATTGAACATCCCATGGGCATTGCCTTGTCGAAGTATAATTGACCCTCAAACTCCATGCCCAACAGCTCGAAGTCCTTGGGGTGTACAGGAAGGAGGCAGAATGCCAATTTGATGTCACACTTCGCGAGGAGGGAAAATGTTCCACAAGTACACACCATTTCGACCGCCGAGTCAAATGATGTGTACCGCACCAAACAGAGTTCAAAGGGTATTGCATCATTCATTTACTCACCCTTGGGGTAGGACAAGTGATGAATCATTCAGAATTCTCCCGGGGCCTTCTATGACATGATACCCAAAGGGGATATCCGCAGAGTTGGTATAGGCAAGGATTCAAAGGGACCTTGAATTCTACCTTCTTTTACTTCTTTGTCAATGTTTTGTTGCACGATCTCCTCTCTCCCTACAGTGGATTTCAAATTCCTTGCCCCCCAAATGATACAGTGGGTCCACTGTCGGGATCCTGAAACCCCATTGGAATCTTTCCACCACATATTCAGCAGTTGCTCTATCAGGGTAATTATGAAAGGCGGCCGCCAATACCTCATGCTGAACTGGCATTGGGGCCCTTGCCCACCGTCGCTGGGGGCCCGCCTTGCCCTACTGTACCTTGTCATGTATTTGCCCTCTCTGCCTTTGGCCTCTTGAACCTTTCTTTTTCCTTCTTTTCCTCCTTGTCATTAGGATCCAGGATTGGGTTACTGAAAAGGAGGGCGAATATGTCTATGTATTTGCGACTCCATATCTTTTCCTTGGTAGACTGGAGAAGATGCTCCCTGAGTGGGGCTGACACATTAATGTGCCCACCCGACAGGAGGCGCACCTCCCCCCTACTCCCACAACCATGGGTCATCATGCACCCACAGCACTACGGGGCCCCCCACACGTGGGACGCTCTGTGTAAACCCTATCCGTGCTGCCCGAGCACCCCCCACAGTGAGCTCGGTGTGAATGCACGGGAGCTGGGGGGTTCCCACCTCCACCCTGCCACCTCTGGCCCCATTACCCCCACTCCTGTGTACCCCTATCAACAGAAAAGTCTAGTGGTGGGGGTCGATAACCCACAGTGGCCCACTGACCATTCCCTTCTTCCCCCCATGGGTCGTCCCACTCCTCACCTGTCCGTGGTTCCCAGGTCCCCCCTGAAACTCTGTTCACCGATGTAGCTTCCAGAATCACTTTGCATCTGGTGCGCCCTTTCTAACCTGTCCTCTGCCGCCTGCCTTCCCTCCCACAGTGGTTCTCTCCATGCTTGGGGTATAGGCAATGATTCCTCCCTCCTCCTGCTAGCTCCTGGTTCATCCTCCCTATAACAAAATGGTACAGAGCAGTGCCTCCCCAGGTGGGTAGACCCCCTCACCCCTGCGGGACTGGTGACCCTCCTCCCAGAGGAGTCCCCCAACCCCACGTTACCCTCGGTGGAAAAATTAGCCATTCCCCTCCTCTCCTGGGAACTCTCCAGTTCCTCTATCTGGGACTGGTATCCCGCCAACTTCTCCTGCATCACTCTCAGGACTTCTGCCTGTTGAGCCCCATCTCCTCCTTGCCCCATTTGTGCCTTTCTCTTTGGCGCAGGCCCCCCTTTTTTCTTTGTCAGGGGGGTCTTCTTCGGCCCTCACTTTTTGGGAGGCATTCTGCCTCCACTACCCCCACCTCACCTGTTGTACAGGGGAGGGGGGAGGTCAAGACAGCGGCCTTTATGGGCCACTACTCTGTCACACGGGGTGGATGGATGGGTCCCAGGCCAAAAGCCTGTATAGCCTGAAGATGGGGGTGGGTAAAACCTTCCCCAGTTCCAACTTCCAACAGCCACGGGGGGCATGCCCCACCAGTCACCCCCAACTCCCCCCTCATCCCCAAACCCTACTGTAACTACCCAGGGCCTGTACAGCCTGAGACTCTGGCCTGGGAAAAAAAACCAACCCGCAACCCACCTCTTGCTGGGTGAGGCGTAACCCCTGACCCACCCTTCACACTGCCACAGGGGGGAGAGGAGGGTGTGTGAAATTGCCACTTCACTCTATCCCTTTATGTGACCTGCTGGCAACCCCCTACCGCCTCTCTCTGAAGCCCCAGCAGGGCAGCTGCCCAGCCGCCCACCTCCAAACCTTTTACCTCTATAGACCATGCTGGGCCAACTACCTGTGGCCTATTAGGCCTAGCCTGCTTCTTTCCCTCCCCTCTTAGGCCCTTCTGGGCCAAATACCTGTGCCCTATTGGCCTAGAAAGCTTCTTCCCCGGGGGGTGGTTGATTCGTGCCTGTCTCGCCCTGCGTCTAGCACCCCTCCCTGGCCGCCTGCTGCTGAGCCAGGGTCTCCAATTCCTGTCTTCTGTCTTCAGGCATGAGCTGTGGGCCTACACGAGGTTGCCCACTTGTGCCGCATGTCAGTTTCCCCTGCTCTGGCCGCGCTGAATGCTGTGCCAGAGCTGGGAACTAAAATGGTGCCCAGGATCTCGCAGGTCTCACGAGAGTCCCTGGCATTCTTGTTTTTCCCCCATTGCTCGGCAACGTGGGACCCCTCCCTTACCTGATGGCCTTGTGGCCGAAAACACCACCCGTGTCCCCGTCTTTCCCCGCGCCGGGGAAGATGGGGGGCGGCACCAAACCCCTTCCATGGTTAATTCAGAGGGGGGATTCTGTCACCTGGGAATAAAAGAAAACATCATGGACCAACAAAAAAACAAAAAAACATGCAAATGTGTGTTGCAAGACACGTATATTATAAAAATACAGACCAGTTATTCTCTTCATTTAGACCATTGTGTGTTAGTGTATTGAGACTATGGATTCAAAATACTTCTCTTCTAAGAAGTTGACTGACATTCCTCTGCTCATGGGGAATTACCTCAATACAGAAGTACCTCAATTCATCCAGTCTGTGTTGTTGTTGCACAAAATGGGTGACCAAAGGTTCTTTGATTGTTCTTCTCCTGCTGTTGCTACAATGTTCACTAATCCTTGTTTTTACTGGTCTCAAAGTGCAGCCCACATAGATGAGCTTACAAGGACACTGAACACAGTATATCACATATGAAGTGGAACAAACTGAAAAATGTTTAAATGGATATTCCTTCCCAGTAATAGGGTGGACAAACACCTTCATTGGACTGTTATATTTGCAAAGAGTGCATCTTCTACACTTAAAATGCCCTACAAGAGGAGGCATAAAATGTGTGGGAATGGTTGTGATTCTCTGGGAATATTTGATATCGGTTTGCACCAAAATATCTTTAATTGATTTAGTCTTTTTATAAGAAAACATTGGTTATTCTTTACAGCCCAGTATTTGTTCAACCAAATGCCAGTGTTTATATATAGCTTTTTAATGGCTGCTGACCCTGGACAATAAGTGATAGGACAAATCAATCTGCCTCCCCCCTCCTTCTTTTCTTTAGGAATAAGGAGGAACTCCCTAGATAGATTCAAAACCTTAAAAAAAATATTTTTCAGCACTTTTTCTGTATACCCTCTCTCCTTCAAATGGTCCATGAAATTATTTGCCTGATCCATAGACATTGTCAGACTGCTGCAGTTACATCTGAGTCTCAACACTTGACCAAAAGGAAGATTTTGTTTTAAATGCTTGGTGTGATTGCTGTTAAAGTGTAGTAATGAGTTCACATCGGTATCTTTCCTGTATGTGGCAGTAGATGTATATTCCCTGAGTTATATTCAATAATGATATCCAAAAAATGAATTACCTTAGAATCATACTTAAGATTAGAACAACAATTTTTCAAATAGTCATGAAATTTAGTAATTCCATTCTGGAACCTATAAAAAAATAATAATTCATCAATATAGCGCTTATACAAAAAAATACGATCCAGGGGGACTGTGCATGCGTGCGAGCTGAGCGGATGTGACTTCCCAGTGCTCTGCTCACCATAAACCTAACTGAAATGTTTTTTTAAAAGAGGACCTGATGGTAAAGGCAGCTGGGGGAACACAGAGAAAAATAAAGGTGCCCCAGAAATTCAGCAAAACGGGGCCGGCATGGATAAATAGTGCCAGCCTAAGGCGGTGGCAAACCCCCTCCCCCCCAGGCAGCCAGTGAAGGAGAAATGGCTTCCGCAGCAAGCCAAACAGAAGAGGCGCCAAACCCTGGCAGGGAGGATAAAATCCTGCAAGGGCTTGCAGAAATAAAGGCAGGCTTGGTGGCAGCAGATAAAGGCAGAGAGTATATGCTCTCAGAAATAATTAAATTACTGCAAGCAGAGAAACAAGGAAGAAAGAGAATAGAAGCCCTAAACACGAGGGTGGGGACTACAGAAGGCAGGATCTCAGAGATAGAAGACAGATCCCTCGCAATCCAGGATAACCAGGCTTAGGTCTGGGAAGCAATCAAAACACTGGAAAACTAGAGCGAGGATCAAGAAAATAGATCGAAGAGATCGAAGCTGCATTCACGGAAATCACTGAAGGACTGGAGGAGGGAGACACAAAGTAGCTGATTTGGAGGATCTTAGCTGCAAACTTCCCAAAGGAGCCGGACATCCACAATCCCAACCTGGAAGGAGCTCACAGAGCAACTAGACCAAAGCCAAAAGAGGGAGAGTACCTCAGAGCAATCATTGTAAAGCTCCTAAAGTATCAAGATAATTAAAAAATCCTGAGACTAGCAACAAAAAAGGAAGTTTTAGAATGCGAACACTATCGCCCAATCTCCCTACTTAATGTAGACTTCAAAATATTCTCAAAAACCCTTGCAAATAGACTGGCAGCTATTATAGGAGAACTGATAAGCCCAGACCAAGTAGGCTTCATTCCAACTAGATTGGCCATGGATAACGTGCGAAAGGTGATCAATATAATACACCATTTAAATAACAATGGAGGGCAGGCTGCAGTGATAATGCTTGATGCGGAGAAAGCCTTTGATAGAACAAAAATACAATGCTTAATATCAACTCTAAAGAAAATGCAACTTGGAAGACCTTTTCTTAGAAGGATACAAGTGATCTATCAAAAACCAGAGTCATAATTAATAATAAATAGCTACCTCTCGGAGGCCTTCCCCCTTTCAAGGGACACCAGACAAGGCTGCCCATTTTCACCTCTCCTCTTCAATTTGGTACTAGAAGTGTTAGAGACAGCCATACACCAGGAAGAGAAAATAGAAGGTATATACATTGGAAAAAAGGAACATAAGATAGCTATGTTAATGGATGATACTGCACTGTTCATTGGAAACCCAGTAAAATCAGGCCCACCCTTATTAAAATTGATAAATGAATTTGTCAAAATCTCAGAATATAAAATAAATAATGATAAATCCCAGGCTTTTCTTTATGGGCAAAACGATATCCAATTGCAACAAATTAGAGACACCCTCCCCTTTCTGGAGGAAAAATGGGCAGTAAAATATTTAGGGATAAGAAAACCTAAACAATTACAATACATATACAAAGAAAATTTTCAAGTGTTGTCACAGGAACTCCAGAAAGAAACAGCAGAATGGGGAAACTTGCTATGCTCATGGTTGGGCAGAGTAAATCTATACAAAATGATAATACTTCCTAAAATCCCATATAAATTAATGGCACTGCCAATTCACTTACCTGAAGCCTTCTTTAAACAGAATGAAAAAATGATGGCCGATATAATCTGGAACAAAAGTAAACTTAGGGTTAACAAACACACTTTAATGCACATTAAACAAAAAGGGGGCATTAATTTACCTGATCTCCGCCTATATCATGGGGCAGCATCACTTGGGCACTAAACGTTTTGTATCAATGCCTAAAACAGTGCTATGGGCGGACATTGAACAAACACTCCTAGCATCTGAACAAGTTAAAAATATACTGACAGATGTAAGTACTCCAGAAAGAAGAAAATGGGGCAATCACCCCTTTGCATGGAAAACATGGTTAAAGATAATTAAAAAATTGAAAATAAACAGAGGCATCCCCATACTCAAAAATTGATATAAAAACTTTGTCCAGCCAACACCAGGTGAAACAACTGCGAGAAAGTCTTAAAACCAAAGGTCTCATAAGAGCAGGACAACTATTTGAAGGGGAACTGACCATTTATGACAAAAGAGGAATTAGAGAGCAAATTGGAAAGGTGGATAGATTCTTTTAGCTGCTTACAGCTCAAAAACACATTTACACAATCAGGGAAAATCACACAATATGCTAGACAACCTACACCAGTGGAAAGCATAATATTTGAAAGAGCCCCGAGTAAAGGACACTTATCTAGAATCTACAAAGCCTTGAAAGACATATGGTACCCTAAAGAATTAAAATATATTCAAAAATGGAGAGACAATCTGGACATAGAGATTATGGAAAGGGATGAAAAAAAAGAATTGAATACATGCACAGTTGTGCGTTTTCCAATGAAATAACAGTGCCAAATTAAACTGGTGACAAAAGACAAGCTTCTATATGACTCCAATGCAATTTAAAAGCATAGGTGAAGGGAATTCGAGAACATGCTGGTGACAATGTTGAGAGGAAGGGGACTATGTACACTGCTGGTGGGGATGCAATCAAATACAACCACTATGGAGAACAGTATGGGCAAAGATGGAAGAAATGACTCACATAAGAATCCCATTCCGCCCGGAGATTGCCCTTCCTGGCCTTTTTTCAGAGGGACAGATCCCCAAAACTCATGCAAACTTGTGAGCAGCAAAAAAAGTATTAGTTGCCCACTGGAAAGACCCGGAAGAATGGAAGGAGGGTGAACTCCTAAACAGAATGTCGTACCATATGATCATTAATTATTATTATTATTATAAACATTTATATAGCGCCAGTAGTGTGACCTGATGCTGTACAGAACAAAGAAATAGACGTGGTCCATGCCTGTGGCTTACAATCTAAAAGACAGGGAGGGGGAAGAGGGGACAGTGGGAGAGACAGGGGAGAAGACTAACAGACAATAAACATACAAGCAGATGCGAAGTCTCAGGTGCATGTGCTTGGCTTGGTTACAATCAGGTTGGTTGCAGCAGTCTTCAGAGGAGGGCAGACAGTAGGTATATGGGAATGACTAGCAGGCATTGGAAAAGGCAACGAGGAAAAAGTGGGTCTTGAGGAGGGATTTGAAGGAGCGGAGGGATGGGGCAAGATGGATGTGGGTAGGGAGGGAGTTCCAGGCATGAGGGGCAGCAAGGGAGAAGGGTCGAAAGTGGTTAGGTGAGCAGGAGAAACAAGGGAGAGTGAGGGAGAGGACAGAGGAAGAGCGGAGAGCGCATGCAGGACCATGGAAAAAATTACAGCGAACTTACTAGACAAAAAAGAAGATTTCACTGCAAAATGGTACCCATGTATATGCACAATGCGTAGAACAGACCTACCTCCAGACGAGAGAGCCTTCTTGTTTGACTACTACATTTAAACATTTTTCACTACTTGTATCTGAATCCACTTGTTTGAATTGTGAGTTAGGGAGGAGGGAATGGGGGGGAAGTTAAAATATATGTAAACGTTTGGTTTGTATGTAATTAAAATAAGCAATAAAAGTTTGGGTTTTTTTAAAATTATATGATCCAGGAATTCATTGCGTGATGCATCATAAATGAATGTACTCTCAAAACCATCCATGTACAAGTTAGCCAATTGTGGAGCTAAAGTGCAGCCCATGGCTACCCCCTTTATCTGCAAGAAAAGTTGATTGTTGGACTCAAAAAAACTTTTTCAAGTGGAGGGTTTACAGAAAGAATCTCTGCAATTTAGAGAATCCTCTATAACTATAACCAGTGCTTCCTCTTGGGGAATATTGGTATATAGGGAAGTCAAATCCATAGTCACCAAAATCAAGTCCTGATTCAATGACTCCAAATCTAAATCATCTAAAATATGGAGTAAATCCTGTGAGTCTCTCATATATGATTTTAGTGAGGGAACGAAAGGGCTTAAAAAAAGAGTCTAGATATTGAGACAGGGGCTCTAAAATTGAACCATTTCCAGACACCATAGGTCTCCCTGGTGGTTTTTCTTTGTTCTTGTGGATCTTAGGAAGCATATAAAAAAGGGGAATTCTACCGTCACTATCTTGCAAAAAATCATAAACCTGCTGGGTGATTTGTACAATCATTAATCCCTCATGGAGCAATATGCGGATACTCTGACTTACATCCTCTATGAATGACTTGATTATGATCTTATTATATGATTAATTGCCCAACTGTGAAGTGGCTTCTTCTAAATAGCAATCTTTGGCCCAAATGACCATGGCACCCCCTTTATCTGCTGGCTTGATGATAATATTAGGGTCTTTATTTAGTGACTCTAATGCTAACTTCTCTGTCTGATCCATATTCTGCCAAACCTATTTAGGGGCAACATCTATTCTCTTAAGTTCAGTCTCTAATAGTTCCTCAAATACTTTAATCCTAGGATTACTGGTAGGAGGCATAAAGGTGGACTTGGGCCTGAAGGTGTCCATCAGCAAACTCTTGTTGGGTTCAGCATCATTAGTTTGGAACCAGTCACGCAAACTGATCTTCCTCCACAATTTAAAACTAAGGACGTCATAATATCTCTATACAAATCGATGGTGCAACCGCACTTTGAATACTGTGTGCAGTTCTGGTCGCCCCATCTCAAAAAAGACATAGCTGAAGTAGAAAAGGTACAGAGAAGGGCAACAAAAATGATCAAGGGCATGGAAGGGCTCCAGTATAAGGAGAGGCTTGGTAGGTTGGGGCTCTTCAGTTTGGAGAAGAGACAATTGAGAGGAGATATGATAGAGGTCTATAAAATCATGAGTGGTGTGGAACTAATAAACAAGGAGCAGTTTTTTACCCTCAGCTAGTACTAGAATTAGGGGACACTCCATGAAACTCATGGGTGGCAAGTTTAAAACAAATAAAGTATTTTTATTTTTATTTGAGGCTGTGGTAAGGGCCAGTTCTATAGCTGAGTTTAAAAGAGGTTTGGACATGTTTCTGGAAGAAGGTCCATTAGCAGTTATTAGCCAGACAGGATCAGGGAACATGACGGGAGCTGGTGGAAAACAACAGGGAATGGATCCCCCATTGTGACCTTTTGGGTGCTTCTCCCAAGCCACCGTCATTGGCCACTCACGGCCAGGATGCTGGGCTAGATGGACCATTGGTCTGAACCAGTATTGCACTTCTTATGTTCTTTTTTTACCTTTTAACATGCCATGAAGTTTTTTAAAAAAATAATTGGGTGCCACATTGCTTCTAGTTCTGCCTCCTGTTTGGTTGGAACTTGGCACCATGAAGCCAGCAGGATCTCTTTGCCTGGATCCACTTCCCTTTGCCTGGTCTGTTCAAGTTACCAGTGCCACAGTATCAATGCCATGCCAGAAGGTGCCCCTGGGGGAGGGAGAATGTTTGGTATCTTAATTTTGTGACTGCTGGAGCCTGGGCTTGCTGGCTTTTGGTGGAATTGATTTCTCCATGCAGTTGCAGACTGCTTTCCAGGGTTGTGTGTGTTGTCCAGGCTGTGGCTTGGCACGACAGAGCCTAACTGTAAAGTGTAACTTCTACCATTCTGCCAGCTGCTTGGCACCATGAGGCCAAACTGGGATATCTCTGCCTGGCTCCACTTCTCTTTGTCTGGTCTGTTCAAGTTATCAGTGCCACAGTAAAAATGACAAGTCAACAAGGTTCCCCATGTGTGTGTGTGTATGTGTGAGAATGTGAATGTCTGGTTTCTTAATTTTGTGACTGCTGGAGTTTGGGCTTGCTGGATTTTGGTTGGATTTCAATCAATCAACATTTATTAAGATATCAGCAATAGCTGCACTCTCCAAATCAATACATAAAAAACAAAATTTACTTATTAACATAGCAGCAAAACACCAATCATACCAAGACCAGAACGACATCAGGATCGAAATACGAGCTCTCCTAGATTTTACCCCTCACTTAATACCAAACTGAGGGAGCACAGAAGACCCTTGTTTACAAGCTAGCAATAAGGGCCCAATGTTTCGAGTTATTTCTCCATGCAGTTGCAAATTTTTTTGCAGGGTTGTTGTATTCTTCTTGAGAAAATGTCCCTTGCTAGCCTGCATTTTTGTGCACTACTTGGTTGGCATAATGATTAAAGTGGGTGCACCCACTGCTGATGGTGGGCCATACTGTGGGTACACATGGGTAAACCATGCTATACAGCTCTACAGCAGCAGCTCATTTGTATTTTATTTTTATACCCTAGATCTTCAAGACCTATATTGGTCTATACTACCAGTAATGTAGTATGGCTATTTTATAGGTGATTTTTCATCTATTGTTTGGTTTATATTTTGGATGAAAAGATTACCAGAAAGATTCAGAGAGCAATTTTCAGTGCATCCCGGAATAAGACAAGAACATGATCATTGGGTTTTAATGGAAGAACTCTATTCAAATTCCAGAATCTGGGTGGGGAATTGCCACAGCCATTTTAGATCCAGTAGCAGAAATGCATCAATATTACTTATTTACTTTCGGGTAAGGATCCTGAGCCACCCTGAGGTACCCATCTCTAACACTTAATCAACTATGCCTCTCCCTCCCTTCAAGGATGTAAATCGAAGGTGAGGGAGGACAAACATGTCCCCCAAGGGACCAGAGCAAAAAGTAGAGTGCAGAAGCCCTGAGGTCACATATGCCTCATTGGTGCCTTCATGGTTAACCCTTCCCAGGGATGTAATTCTAGTTCTTGCTGCACTCTGCTTCTGTGCCATGTTACGATCCCCATTTCTTAGGAGATGTCTCTATACTGTCTTCTAAGCTAGCAGAACCTACACCAAAATCTACTGGACCTCTGCAAGAGTGCGACAAGTTATCAGTGAACAATGAACCCCCAGCCTTAAAAGTCCAATATCAAGCAAATCAAACAACACTGTGGGGAAAGCATATACCAGGAATTCCTAATCCAATCAGAGGTTCCTGCAAAAATTCCATCCCAGTTCCAATAAGTGACCTGCTGATGCTCACAGTGTTAGACAAGGGGGTGGGTGGGTTCTTCTTGCTCGTTCCCTGAGCCTGCTGTGTGGAACTCTGGTCTGGCCTAGGGCTCAAGTGGCAGCATTGTTTGTCACTTCACTGTTTGCTTTCGATGTTTCAGCATTCTTGCCGCCAATCTGATAATATTTTCTGGCAGTTTATGACACTTTCCGGCATTTTGCAGCAGTTTCCAGCATTTTGAAGCATTTTCTGACAATTTCCAGGTTCCAACAATTTACAGCAGTTTCCAGCTCTTGCAACAGTTACCCCAACCTTCCGGAAGCCCACTTCAAACCCAAGCCTCCCTGCCTATGCTGGCACCCTACAGCAGGACTTGTGTTGCACATATCACCTCCCACCACCTGTTCCCCACCCCCTACCACCTGGTCACAGCACCCCCACCCATATCCCAATTCTGCAGTTACTAATGACAGGAGGTAGTGGCAGCAGCACAGGGTGTGACTCCATCTGAAGATCTCACAGTCAGAGGTTTTTGGTTTTTTTAGGGACTTCAACATCTGAAGGGACCAGCTGCTCCTTGAGGCTGAGCTTCAAGTACATTCTGATTCCGCGGGTGGTCTAGGTTTTGGTTTATATTTTAGAGGGTGCTGGTGCGCAGCACAGTGGCCACCACAATGGATTGTCGAGGGGATTACCAGAGACCTCACTTTCCTTGAACTTTTCCCTATCATATTGGCAGTACGTCTCTGGTACGTAGACCTGCTAACTGAACAGTGCTGTTCTGGTGTGACAATCAGGTAATGGTCCACATAATTAACACCTTGTCTTCCCGGTCCCTGAGGGTGATGGGTTTCGTCAGGGCACTTGTAGTTACCGCTCTGCAGCACAACATTTTGTTTCATGCCAAGCATGTTCCTGGTCTCGAGAAAGAGATTGCGGATGATCTTTCTCAATTCCAGATGGAGTGTTTCCATTCCCTGGCAGCGTAGGCCAGGCTAGACCAACCACAGAACCCCTACCAGCAACACTGTGGAGCCTTGGATTATAGAACTATGCATGGTGGTTCAGGGTTCTCTGGCAGTCAAGACCAGGACAGCATACAATAGTACATTTCAGGCTTTTCAGCAGATCAGGGCCCAAAAGGGTTGGAGTTTGGGTTTTCCAATACCCAAGCATCAGATGCTACAGTTTGCAATGGCCTTGTGAGGGGAAGGGTGGGATCCCACTACCATAGCGGGAAAGTTGGCGGTTCTGGGTTTTATGAGTCGGCTAGCTGGACACCCAGCTCCTGACAAGGGTTTCTTTGCCCGGCGTCTTTTGGAATCATGGACCCGCAAGCACAACCACCCCCAAGACAGTAGATTACCCATTATCCCTCCTGTTCTGTTTAAAATTTGCAGTAGTCTGCAGTCAGTTTGTTACAATAGTTAAAGGGTTTGTTTCTTTGCAGCAATTTTTAAGCTAGCCCTTTTTTTAGCCTTTCACATGAGTGAGCTGGTTGCGGAGTCAGCCAGGGACAGGAGAGGTAGGGCATTGGCAGTAGGTGATGTAGCAGTCAGCACTCACGAAGTAGCGCTGCAGCTGCACAGGTTCAAGACGGTAGGGATGGGCGAACGCGGTTCGGAAGTTAGGAGTTCGGACCGAACTCGGTCTGTTTGGTCTATTATTATTATTATTATTAACAAACATTTATATAGTGCCAGCAGTGTACCTGGCACTTTACAAAGTAATAAAATAGACACGGTCCCTGCCCCTAGGGCTTACAATCTGAGAGACAGGAGCTGGGGGAGAGACTTAGGAAGGGGAAGAGAGGGAGAGACAAGGGGTCTAACATTCATGAAGATGCGAGGTCTCAAGTGCACGTACTTGGCTTGGTTACGATGAGAATGACAGCAGGCAGGTCCATGTTGCAAGGATAAGGGTAAACCGATCGTAGGTATAGGAATAGTGGCTCAGCAGGATAAAGAGTCAGACAGAGCAGAGCGAAAGAGGTGAGTTTTAAGGAGAGATTTGAAGGTATGAAGGGAGGGGGCAAGGCGGATGTGGACAGGGAGGGAGTTCCAGGCATGGGGGGCAGCAAGTGAGAAGGGACGAAGGCGCTTAGGGGAGCAGGGAAGGCGTGGAAGGGTGAGAGAAGGGACAGAGGAGGAGCGAAGTGCACGGGCTGGAGTATGGAGGGCGATAAGTGCAGAGAGGTAGGGGGGAGCAAGGTTGTGAAGAGCTTTATAGGTGAAGACTAGGAGCTTGTGCAGGATTCGTTCAGGAAGGGGAAGCCAGTGAAGCGAAGAGAGGAGGGGCTGCACATGGTCGAAGCGACTGGCGAGGTAGATGACCCTGGCAGCAGAGTTTTGGACAGAGATGAGGGGAGAAAGGTGAGACCGGGGAAGGCCAGTGAGAAGGAGGTTACAGTAATCGAGGCGAGAGATGACCAGAGCATGAACAAGAGTTTTGGCAGACGAGACAGAGAGAAAAGGGCGAATCTTAGCAATGTTATGGAGGGAGAAGCGACAGGATTTAGCAACAGAGTCAATGTAGGGTTTAAAAGAAAGGGGTGAGTCAAAGATGAAGCCTAGGCTACGGGCTTGGGGGACAGGCAGGATGGTGACTCCATCAATAGTTATTGACAGTGAGGAAGGAGAGGAAGGATGAGGGGGGAAGATAAGGAGTTCAGTTTTAGCCATGTTGAGTTTGAGTTGACGTTGAGACATCCAGGTAGAGATGTCAGAGAGACAGTTGATGAGACGAGCTTGAACAGAGGGAGAGAGAGAGGGAGTAGAGAGATAGAGTTGAGTGTCATCAGCATAGAGGTGGTATTGGAAGCCATGGGAGGCAATGAGTTTGCCTAAGGATGAGGTATAGATCGAGAAGAGGAGAGGGCCAAGAACAGAGCCTTGAGGAACACCAACTGAGAGGGGGAAGGAGGAGGAGGCGGAGTTGGAGAGAGACACATTAAAGGAGCGGTCAGAGAGGTAGGAGGAGAACCAGTTATGGACAGAGCCACAAAAGCCAAGGGAGTGAAGGGAATCCAGCAAGAGTGAGTGGTCAACAGTATCGAAGGCAGCAGAGAGATCAAGGAGGACAAGAATGGAATAGAGACGTTTAGATTTAGCCACCAGAAGATCGTTGGTGATCTTAGCGAGAGCAGTTTCAGTAGAATGAAGGGGGCGGAAGCCAGATTGGAGGGGGTCAAGGGAGGAGTTGGAGGATAGGAAGTCAAGGCAGCGGGAGTAGACAACACGTTCAAGCAGCTTGGAAGCAAAAGGAAGGAGTGAGACAGGACGATAGCTAGAAGGGTCAGAGGGGTCAAGAGTGGACTTTTTGAGAATAGGAGAGACTGTGGCATGTTTGAAGGCAGAAGGGAAAGAGCCAGTAGAGAGGGAGAGGTTGATGATGTGCAGGAAGGAAGGGGCGACAGTGGGAGTAATGGAGGTGAGGAGGCGGGAAGGAATGGGATCAAGGGGGCAAGTGGAAGGGTTGGAGGAGGAGAGCAGAGAGGAGATTTCCTTAAGGGAGGCAGGGGAGAAGGAGGACATGAGAGAAGGAGGGGGAGGAGGGAGAGGGGTGGGAGTGGGAAGAGAGGAGTGGGAAGCGATGTCGAGGCGGATCTTGTCTATCTTGGAGGTGAAGAAGGAGGCAAGATCCTGAGCAGAAAGGGAAGAAGGAGGGGGAGGACAGGGAGGCTTGAGGAGGGAGTCAAAGGTAGAGAACAGGCGGCGAGGGTCCCGAGAACAGGACTCAATGCGGGAGGCATAGTAGTGTTGTCTAGCAAGGGAGATAGCAGAAGTAAGGGTGGAGAGACAGAATTTGAAGTGAAGGAAGTCAGCGTGAGAATGGGATTTGCGCCAGAGTCGTTCAGCAGCACGAGTGCAAGAACGGAGGTGGCGGATACTAGGGGTGAGCCAAGGACGGGGGTTGTGGGAGAAGGCAGGGCGGGAAGAGAGAGGGGCATGGGAGTCAAGTGTGGAGGAGAGAGAGGCGTTGAGAGCAGAGACAGCGGAGTCAGGGGAGGAGGAAGAGAAGACTGTAGGAAGAAGGGGAGAGAGAGAGGAGGCAAAGTCCAGGGGATCAATAGCTTGAAGGTCACGGAAGGGGCGTAGAGAAGGGGAAGAGGAGGGGGGACAGTGGGAAATGTTGAAAGAGGCAAGGAAGTGGTCTGATATAGGATGAGGATCGAAGGAGAGATCAGCGACAGAGCAGTTTCTAGAGAGGACAAGATCAAGAGAATGGCCATTAGTATGGGTGGGGGAGTTGGTCCAAAGGTGGAGGTTGAAGGAGGAGGCTAGGGAGAGGAAGCGAGAGACTGAGGGCTGAGATGGGTCATCAACATGAATGTTGAAGTCACCAAGGATGAGAGTGGGGATATCAACAGAGAGGAAGAAAGTGAGCCAGGACTCAAAGTCAGAAAGAAAGGAAGAGAGAGGACCAGGGGGACGGTAGATGACAGCAACACGTAGATGGAGGGGGGAGTAGAGGCGCACGGAGTGAGCCTCAAAGGTATGGAAGGAGAGAGAGGGGGGAGGAGAAATTGGTTGGAACTGACAGGATTTAGCAAGAAGGAGGCCCACCCCACCACCCCGTCCTTCAGGGCGGGGTTGGTGAGAGAAGGAGAGACCCCCACAGGAGAGGGTAGCAGGCGTGACAGAGTCCGAGGGAGTGATCCAAGTTTCAGTAAGGGCAAGGAGCTGGAGGGAGCGAGAGAGGAAAAGATCATGGATATAGGGAGCTTTACTGATAGATGAGCGACAGTTCCAGAGGGAGCAGAAAAATGGTAGTTGATGAGGGGGGAGGCAAGGAATAGGGATAAGATTGGGAGAAGGGGAGCGTCGTGGTAGGCTAGAGACAGGAGGAATAGGGATAAGATTGGGAGAAGGGGAGCATCGAGGAAGGCTAGAGACAGGAGTGGAAGGGGAGCAATGAGAGAAAGTAGCCAAGGGAGCAAAGGATGTATGGGGGAGGTTAGAGAGTGGTGATCGGTTGGGGGGAGGAAGAAGCTGGGAGGAGAAAAGTAGAGGAAGAAAAAGATGGACAGGAAGAGGAGAAGGAGAGGAGGGAAAGAAAAGGCGAGAAAATAGGGCAGACATGTTAGTGAGTAAGATAGGAGGGGGAAATACAGTAGAAAAGAAATGGAGAAGAGTTCGGTCTACCGAACCGAACTTCCGAACTGAACTCAAATTTCAAACCAAACCAAATTTCCCAACTCCATTCTGTTCGCCCTTTCCTATTGAAAACACATACCAAAAAACCTGGTTTTGAATGGTCACACTCTGTTTGGAAGTTCGGAATTCGACAGAACTCGGTCTGTTCGGTTGACCGAACTGAACTTCCAAACCAAACTCAATTTTCAAATCAAACCGAACCAAATATATGAACTCGAATTCCAAACCGAACTGAACTGAACCGAATTTCCGAACTCCGTTCTGTTCGCCCATCCGTACAAGACGGATCAGCGTGGAAGTGGGTGCACTATCAAATTGGCTAGGGCTGGAGATCAAGGGCTGTGTCCGGTGCTTGTCACACAGAAGAACATGGGGGTTTGGCCCAGATTCCCTGGCCTGTTCTTTTGTCACCAGGACGGTAGGAGCGTTACCCGCCACCAAGTCACTAGCATTCTCCGTGCTGCACTGTCGTGGTTGCACCTCCCATGTATGGATTATGGGTCTCACTCATTCCGAATTGGGGCAGCTACTTTTGCTGCCCAGATGGGTATGACGGGGATGGCTATTCAGCCATTGGATGTTGGAGATCTGGGGCCTACTGATCATATGTGCGGATTGGTGCATCAACCACCACTAACTAAATGAATAGTGTATCCTCTTAACAGGTCCCGTATGGCAACGCAAACTAAACATATCGATCGTGGACCACAGTCTGGTTCACTGGGCCGCCAAGGCAGCAAGGAGCACCAGATGGGGGTCACAGCCAGAATTGTCAGCCAGGGCTGTGATCGACTGGAAAAGCAGAAGTGGTATGAGGTGGCACCAGCTGCTCCCAAAGTTGGGAACACAGGCGTTGGCAGGCAACCTAAATATTTTAGTCGTACATCAAGGGGAGAATGACGTACCAAGTTTAAAAGGGATTCAATTAATTAAGGCTATAAAAAGTAGGGATGGGCGAACATGGTTCGGATGTTCGGAGTTCGGACTGAGCTCGGTCTGTTCGGACATCCGAACCGAACGTCTGAACCGAACTCTCAAATGAACAAACAGTTCGGTCATGTTCGGTCGTGTTCGGCCTAGTTCAGATGAGTTCAGGGGCAGGAAAAACATCTTTTCAGGGCCAAAAATTAGGTTTCGGTTTCGTTCCGGTTTCGGTTTCGATAGTGCTATTTTTGACTGTTCGGCCAAGATTGGCTGGAGTGGGGCATGAGAACAGCTGGAGTGCGGCATGACTTTCAAGAGAAAGTCACGTGCCTGTTGGACGAGATGATCCCTGTCGATGTCAATCCTTTCTCCATTGTCGGGGGCACCGGGTTTAAGTGGCTGATGGGGTTCCTGACCCCCTAATTTAAGATGCCATGCCACACCACCCTCAGCTGTATGGTGGTGCCAGGCCTGTACAGGGCTTTGGAGGAAAGGGTGAAGGAGCAGCTGGCATTGGCAGGGACTGGGGGTGCCACTGTCCATTTCACAACTGACCTGTGGTCCAGCCAGAACGCCCGACACGCGTACCTGGCGGTGACGGCACACTGATGGGAGGACCCAGAGTTGGCATTGGACAGTGGAAGGAGGGGTCCTGAGGCAGGGTATAGGTGGGCCCTGTTTCAGGCACAAGTAATGGACATCCCCCACACCTCTAGGAACCTCGAGGAAGCCCTGAGCGCCGTGGTGGGGTGGGGGTGGGTAATGCCTGGTGGACTTTTCACCCAGGGTGTGTGGTGACTGATAATGCATCTAACATAGTGAGGGCTGTCCGCGATGCGGAGTTTACCAGCATTCCTTGTGCAGCACACACCCTCCACCTGGTGGTCACAGATGCTCTGAGATTGGGGGAGAAGGGCATTGGGGCAGGTGCCTTTAGCTCCCTGATAGAGTGGGGGAGGAAGCTGGTGGAGTTCTTTAACTGCAGTGTTAATGGCAGTGAATTTCTCAGGGCCAAGCAGCCTGAGCAAGGATCCCCAGGGCACCTGCTGGTGCAGGACATTTCCACGAGGTGGAATTCCACCTTCCTGATGCTTGAGCGGCTTGTGGAGCAGAAAGTCGCCTTGCATCAGGTGGAATTGGACATGGACAGCGGGGCACCTCCAGGCTTCAATGGGCCAGAATGGGAGATCCTGGCACAGACGGTCCTAGTTCTTAGACCGTTCCATGAAGTGACAGAGACCATAAACTCATCCACAGCGGCGATAAGCCAGATGACCCCTCTGGTCCAGAGTCTCCACGAGAGTCTGGAGGAGATCAACTGCAGGGGCAGGATTGTGGCCCTAGCGGCAAGAAGCTGGGGACTGAGGAGGCTGGGCTGGTGCAGAAGCTCAAGACAGGCCTGATGGCAAGGTTCAACAAGCTTCTGCAGTGGGGGGAATATGTTGTGGGAACAATGCTGGACCCCAGGGTCAAGGGCTGCATGGCACGCAAGTCAGCCCACTATGCCATGTGAAAGGATGATCTCGTGGAAAGACAGAATGGGCTCTGGAAAGTTCACGGCACCAGCAGCAGGACACCCTGGGGGATGGTGGGAGTGGGAGCAGCCACCCCTCTCAGCCAGTGGAGTCTATCGCTGCCCCTAGAACTAGCAGTAGCAGCAGCAGCAGCAGCAGCAACAGCAGGATGAGCAGCAGCAGCACTCCTACTGCCAGCAGCTCCTCCTCTGCACAGCCAACTCTGGGGAGCGTGGGGCCCAGCACAAAAGGGCAAGGACTGACAGAATGGCTGAGGTCAGTGGGGGCGGTGGTGCCCAGGGACAGCTATGAGAGGGAGTACGACGGTGCCTTAGCAGCAGTTGATACCTACCTGGACGAGAAGCTGTGAATTGATCCCAGCAGTGATCCCTTGGCCTACTGGGCCAGCAAGACCAACGTGTGGCTGGTCCTGTCCAAAGTGACCAGGGGATTATTGCCATGCCCACCAAACAGTGTCCCCAGCCTGCGGGTGTTCTCTGTGGCGGGGAACATTTGCTCCCCGCACCGCCTGAGGCAGGGGGCCAAGTTGGTGGAGCAGTTGATCTTCTTGAAGGTGTACCTTCCACTGCTGGGATTCCCAGAGCTGCCCCTGGACAAGGAGTGATGGTGGAGTAGCACACACACCATCCCATGCCAGGGGCAGTCTTGGGAAGGAGCTCCTCGTCAACAAGGGCTGCTGCTGCTGTGCTGAGGTGCTGTCCCTCCCTCCCACTGCATCAGTGGCACCCTCCCTGCCCCCACTCCCTCCCTCTCTTTCTCTTTCATACTACAAAGCCTTGGCCAACCTATCTGACTGACTGCATGCTGCAGGGTGGTATTGGGAAACTGTAAGTCTGCCAGCTGGCCTCTGGCTAGACGATCTCAGCCCGCCTATCTGACTGGATCTCTCTCTCTTGCTAAAAAGTCTTCACCAGCCAATCTGAGTGCCTTGTCAAGGTCCCAGCATGCCTTCCCTACTGCTTCTCATGCCACTCTGCCTGCCCGACCACCCAGGTTGCAAAGCTTGAACCCTGCCTCAGTCTGCCTGCATTCTGCTCATGCCGCGCTGCCTGCCCAGGTTGCAAAGCTTGAACCCTGCTTCAGTATGCCTGCCTTCTGCTCATGTCACACTGCCTGGATACCTGCCCAGGTTGCACAGCTTGAACCCTGCCTCAGTATGCATGCTACTCATGCCACGCTGCCTGTCTGCCCACCCAGGTTGCAAAGCTTGAACCCTGCCTCAGTATGCCTGCCTTCTACTCATGCCGCACTGCCTGCCTGCCTGCCCAGGTGGTTTACATCAAAACCTGCCTCAGTCTGCTTGCCTTCTCCTCATGCCATGCTGCCTGCCCGCCCGCCCAGGTTGCAAAGCTTGAACCCTGTCTCAGTATGCCTGCCTCTCATGACAAGGTGCCTGTCTGCCTACCCTGGAAATCCTGGGTGATGTGCACCACTGGTATGGTAATCCTGCCGCTGCTGTCTTCTGGTCCATGGGTGCTCTGCCCTGGCCAATACAAATGTGCCCACACAATTCTCCTGCTGCCATCTGTTGCTGTATGAGAGCTTTTCCCTGGAAAATCCTACCATCCTGGATCCATGGATGCTGTGTACAGGCAAATCCTGCTGCAGCTGTCTCTTCTCTTCCACGGGTTCTGTGCCCAGTCAATCCAATGTCTGCTGCTGCTACCGCCAATGCTACCTCTGCTGTCTGTGCCACGGGTTCTTTGCTTCTTTGCCCGGGTAACGCAATGTCTGCACCAGCTGCCAATGTTGCCTCTGGGAAATCCAATGTTTTGTTGTTAATAGGTTCAGGCTTCTGAGGCCCAGATAATGGTTCACATATTATTCTTATATTTACTCATATATTCATATATTCATTTGAAGTGCATAGTAGTTGGTTAGAAGTAGTGTGTTTAATATAGAAGTTTGCAGTGTTGATTGATGGGCATTTTTAAGTGTGTTTAAGTTGAAGGAGCTAGAAACAAAGCAAGGTTATTTCAAGGTTACTGTGAGTGGTCAAGATCAGAATTTAAGGAACCATTTTTCAAACAACAGGAAAAGTGTTGGAACCTTGATATTGCAATATGGACGGTTGCTTACCACAGATGTAGTAACAAACTGGCAACCTTTTCCATGACGTCAGAATGCTAGCTCACCACAGAATATGGACATATTTTAGAAATATTTTAGTCATTTTCCATTTAGTTTAGAAGTTGTGTAGCTTTTTAATTGGTTAAGGATAATTAGCAGATTTGTTGCTTTGTGATTGGTTAAGGTTATTAATTTGTTATTGGAACACGTACGTTTCCTGGGTGGACAACGGGAGGAGAATCAAAGGTAATAAAAGTAGTGGACCAAAGGATGGAGAGCACTTCTTCTCCATCTTCATCTCTCCTTTTCACTTCAATTTCATCTTACTACTTTGGTTCGGACCTTTTGACTTCCCTATCCACTTCAGAAGCTGGTCTACTGAATGGAGGGTAACTATATTTAGCTTATTAAGAATGCATAGAAATCCAAGTATAGTTTATAAACCAGAAACAGATAATTTGCATGAATACTTTGGTCACTTGTATGAGAAATATTGGGCATTGAGACAGTATGTCCTTTTTGCATGTGTTTCCATAATCTTTGTATTCGCATATGCAATAGTGGAATATTCTTGGGGACTTTATTTGATGCTTACTTCCACTAAAACAGTTGATTATTCAAACAAATCTGACTCAATGTCTCAAATTAGTTGTTAACCAACAGGAGAACCCAGTATTAATAAAGGAACAGATTTCCATTGACACACATATAAATTAGAGCCTCCATAATTAACCAATAATAATTAATCAATAGTCCTGTTGGTAACAAATTGGTGTCAGAAGTGGGATCTCCCTAAGGAAAATTCTTTTCTTTCCTTGAGAGATTCACATCAGAGACATTAAGAAATTTCCAAATGCATCTCACATCATTCCCAGTTTTGGTATTATTACTAGTAGTACTTGGTCTTTCTATGGTCTCAGTGGTTCTGGTTTGCATTGTCTGTATGCTCCTAAAGAAGGTCCATCCAGTTGGAGCTCCTCGTATTCAGGTAGCTGCATCTGCCTTTGTAGGTCGTAGGAGGCGCTTTTGAGCTCTTTGGCACAGTACAGAGCAGCCAGGACAACTTTTCTTTTCATGTTTGTGTTTGTTTAAGCAATTTCCAGGGGGGTGGGGGGATTGAAAAAATAAGTAATTCACTTAAACAAGGGAACATAAGTCCTTGACTGCGTGTCAGGCAATCCGAATAACTAATAAATAAATCACTTGAACTAGGGAATATAAGTCCTTGACTGTGTGTCAGGCAATCCCAATCACTGCACTTTTATTTTTTACTTTTAAAAAAACGTTCCTTTTTGGATCCAAAGGGAACACGGGAGTGGGTTCACCCCAGGTTTGACCTCAGGTTGGAGGAACCTCCAGTGCAGGGTTTCAAAACGGGGTCTAACATTGATTTCAGATAAGACTTTGAAAGATTAAGTCTCCCAAGCTGATTGAATCAAAAGACTGTTGTCTTGTAATTTCTCAGCCTCAGGGGAGCAAAAGTTACTGATAGCTGCTACAGCCATTGTCAGTGAAAAAGAGGGAAGTAACCTCTGAGTAAGATAAGGAAATTGTTGGACAGCACCCAAGTTGAGTAAGATAAGAAATTTCTTGGGAGGCTCCCAAGTGTGTAACAGCAACAATGAATGCCAAAACACAGCAGTGGGAAGTTCCAGAAACTGTTGCCTTGATTGAATACTGTGACACTGTAATTAAAAAGAAGGGACCATTTTTCTCTGAAATGGGGGGTCTGGAAACACAAGAAGACCCCCAATCGATCGTCAGTTCCGTTTTTGCCGCGGGCGCCAAAAATCAATCTGATTCTGTAAAATCCTTAATGGCACTAAAGTGCCTGCAGCGGTGTAAATGTGCATTTAGGCAGAAATTAGTGGGAGAAATTAAGGCCATGGAAGATTTGACAAAAGAGTTGACAGAAAAATGTGAGGAAGTTCAGAAATTGACCTCTTTGAATACTGAGCTTCAAGAGGGAAACAAAGGAATGAAAGAGACTTTCATAGGTCTAATTCGCTTGGTCAGCAGGCTCGAAAGGAGGTGAATTTCTTTAAAGGGCAGTTTCAATACTGGATGGGGAAGGCACACAAATTCTGTGCCTTGTATGTCAGTATAAGAAAACAGTATAAGGAAATAGTTCAAATCCTTAAGAGCATGACTGGACAGGAAGGAAAGTCATCAGGAGAAAGTAGTAGTGGAGAATTCAGCATTTTACACTTGGAAAGCTTCGAGGCTGAGCTATCACAGAGATTCAGGGAGTAGATGTTTCAGAGGTTCCAGGAGATTCGGAGATTGAGAATGAACATGAAGGTGAGGGACAAATAGCCGTAATTAATCCACCTAAACCAAAACCTGCAGAAAGGGTTAATTTGCCCAGAGCATGCAAAATGGCTGCATCCTCCCCTGCACTGCCAGAGGAAATAGATAAGGGAGAGCCAGAAACAGAAAAAGAACAGGAAGCGATTTCAGATTCTGCTTCATCCACTCTGCCTACTGCAAGCCAGTTAGTAGGAGGTTTGTCTGAGTGGGGCGCGAGACCCAAGTCCCCCATTATCCATGGGAACTGGCAAGTCCCATCAGAAACTCAGGAACCATATCACTTGGACCTGGCTGTGTCTTTTGGCTTTGCTCTACTGGAATTAGACAGCAGATCTAGCAGATGCAGAAGTATGAGCTTGTTACCAGGTTCTCCAAGAGCAGCCCAGATCAGCAGAAGGTGGAGACCATTCAGAACCTACCTTTACCTACTAATGTTCCTTCTCTCCGTAATTTGCTAGGAAGCTTGGGATACCATCAAAACCACATTCCTAACTTTGCTTCTTTTTAAGAACCACTTTACAGGTTACTTAAGAAGGATGTCCCATGGGACTGGACTGAAGAACAAACAGAGGTGGTCACTACACTGAAACAAGCACTCATGTCAGCCCCAGTGCTGATCAATCCAGACCCAAAATCATCATTTCATCTTGAGGTCGCAGCCCAGAACACAAGTATGACAGCTGTTCTTTCACAGGAAAGACAGAATAGACTAAGACCAGTTGCCTATGCCTCTAAATGTTTAAGTACAGTAGAGGAAAGATTCACAGTATGAAGCATTTACTTGCTATCAGCTGGGCATTGCAAATATTTGCATACATTATAGGTCTCGATCCTATCATTTTACATACAGAACACACGCCCATTCAAAATCTCCTTTCTGATAAAGTCAAATGGGGGAGATTTCAAACACTCGACTGGCACATTGGACTTTGCTTTTGCAAGAGCGTGACATCACTGTTCAACCACTCAAAAGCCTGTCCCCCTTACCAGAAGGCTTGCTGTATGAAGGTGTGCGTCATGATTGTCCATGCCCTTCATTGTCCCCTTCTTCATTGACTCCAGTTTTTGTTCTCCAAAAATCAGGGGGGGTATTCAGGGTCTGTTGATTTTTGTCGATGGCTCCAGTTATTTTACATGGTGCCAATGTTGCCTCTGATGTCTGTGCCATGGGTTCTGGGGCCTGTCATTCCACTCACAGGGAGCCGTTGTTCCACTGCATCAAGAAACAGCCACTCCAGCCCCAGGACCCACCATCAGGTTTCTGGGGCCTACATTACAGGCAGGGAGGGCTGTCTGTCCACATCATTTAAAAGCTGCCACTCCAGCCCCAGGACCCACCCTCAGGGTTCTGGGGCCCATCATTCCACTCACATGATGCTGTCATTCCACCATCTAAAGAAGCAGCCACTCCAGCCCCAGGACCCACGATCAGAGTTCTGGGACCTACATTACAGGCAGGGAGGGGTGTCCATCCACATTATTTAGAAGCTGCCACTCCAGCCTCAGGACCAACCATCAGGGTTCTGGGACCCATCATTCTGCTCACAGGGAGCCACCATTCAACTGCATCAAAAACAGCCACTCAAACCCCAGGACCCACCATCATGGTTCTGGAGCCTACATTACAGGCAGGGAGGGCTGTCCATCCACATCATCTAGAAGGTGCAACTCTAGCCCCAGGACTGACCATCAGGGTTCTGGGGCCCATTATTCCACTCACAGGGAGCCATCATTCCACTGCATCAAGAAACAGTCAGCCACTCCAGCCCCAGGACCCAGAATCAGGGTTCTGGGACCTATGTTACAGGCAGGGAGGTCTGTCCAGCCACAACATCTAGAAACTGCCACTCTAGCCCCAGGACCCACCATCAGGGTTCTGGGGCTGTTACTCCTTTCACAGGGCACTGTCATTCCACCGTATCAAGAAGCAGCCACTCCAGCCCCAGGACCCACCATCAGGGTTCTGGGGCCTGCATGGAGGGCTGTCCATCCACATCATCTAGAAGCTTCCATTCTAGCCCCAGGACCCACCATCAGGGTTCTGGGGCCCATCATTCCACTCACAGGGAGCCATTGCTCAACTGCATCAAGAAACAGCCACTCTAGCTCAAGGATCCACCCTCAGGGTTCTGGAGCCTGTCATTCCACTCACAGGATGTTGTCATTCCACCATATCAAGAATCAGCCACTCCAGCCCCAGAACCACCCTCAGGGTTCTGGGGCCTGTCATTCCACTCACAGGGAGCCATTGTTCAACTGCATCAAGAAACAGTCACTCCAGCTCCAGAACCTACCTGCTGCTGCTAGTGCCAAATGGCCCCCAGGCCTATATGCTGTCTGTGCCAAGGGTTCTGTACCCTGGCAACACACTGTCTGCTGCTTCTGACAATGGCCCCGAGGCCTATATGCTGTCTGCCAAGGGTTCTGTACCCCAGGTTGCCAACAAGCTCAAAGCCTGCCTCAGCCCGCCTTCATGCCTTTCATGCCAAGGTGCCTGTCTGCCTGCCCAGGTTGCTGCCGAGAGAGAGAGAGAGAGAGAGAGAGACTCCTCACTGCTAGAAGGAGAGACAGACACGATCCCACCCATGCTGTCACCTGCACTATATGGCCAGAGAGAGAGAGAGGGAGAGAGAGAGAGAGGCTCCCTACTAGGACGAGAGAGATGGGGTGAAGGGGAGGCCAGCTCAAGCTGCCACCTGCCAGAAACAGGAAGAACTCCCATCTGTGCTTATGCGCCTGATGGGATGCCCAATTCCAGAAGCAAGCCTACCAGAATGAGATGGAATATAACACAACATATTATATGTGCCTGCCTGCCTATGTGTGTTCCTGTACCTGCTGCTACCACCTACACCTATTGCACGATTGAATAAAGTTTGCTCAACCATGCACTAATTCTAGGGGCATCATTCAACTCCCATAGGCTTAGGCTGTCATTCTACTAGACCTGAAGCATCCAGTCATGCCTGCCCATCCCAGGAACCATCAACAAGATTCTGGGACCATCATTCCAGGCACAGGGGGCTGTCATTCCATTCTGGGAGCTGCTGCTGCTTGTGCTTGTGTCTGAATGGCCAGTGACCACTGGAGCCTGGCTACAAGCCTGCCCTCCCCCCCCCCCAGCACCAGCCCACTCCTCTGCATCCACCTGTGGATACCCGTTCCCAAAAGAGCCTGTCTCTTTCTCTCTGGCACACCCACACAGACACAACCCTGCCCCTCCTGGGGGGCTGTCTGCAAGTTGAGACCCTGCTGCTGCCTGGCACATCTTTGGATTAATACCTTAGCTACACTACATGTGGGGCCAGGTGCTGCTGGTAGGGATCGACAAGCTGTATGAGATTCTTCCACCTGCCAGTCTAAACTTCAGCACAGAGGGATAAAAGAAAGATTGGACAGGTCAAACAAAGTTCGTAACAATAACAAATATAACATCTATTAACAAAACAACAACATAATAAAAAATTTTTAAAAAGGGGAAGGCCTTCGACGCTGTCTCATCTGTCACGATGACTGATGTTCTTCCCAGGCAACGCTGCCGGAGTTAGGCTGCCGCCTCACTCTCCTGCCATGATGCGTTTCCATGTGAGCAATGAGCCCCGATGTGGTCCCCTCACGCTGCAGCCTGAACTGTTTGTGGGAGGTCTAAAGAGCATAAAAAGATAGGAACATAAGAAGTGCCATACTGCATCAGACCAATTGTCAAATCAAATACAAATCAAATAAACCTTTATTGCGAAGCCGAAGCTATTACAATCTTAAACTCAAGAAATTAAATTTCCCTACAGGAATGAAAACAGTCATGGCACTCCCACATGGTATAAAACTTCATTCAAAACAGGGCAGAGTCTAAACCATTTGAAAACTGATCACGTTTTAGCCGCCGCCAAATGGCCTTAGGACAGTCATCTCTAATCAGTCCTTAACTAGTAAGGAACTTTTACGCCTTCGAATTACAGCCATTCCAAAATGGGCCACAGACCTCGTTGTGTGCGAATCAAGGGGGCTAAGAAAAAAATGCAAGGAGCCCTTTAACTGACCTGGACCGGATGAGGGATATAAAGTAACTCGCAATTTCTCCCTCAGATCTGAGAAAGCGAGACACTGAAAGAGAACGTGAATAAGAGAGTCTGGTACCTGAGGGACACAAGTGGGGCAATACCATTCCACCCTTGTAGTCCCTCTATACCGGCCCTCTTTTTCAACAATCATGCTGGAGGGCCGTTGCCATCCCTTAATCTGAATTTCCTTTACCTCTAATGAATATGAGCACTTGTTCATGTGTTGCCAGATCTTTTTCTTATTTTTTTTTCCTATTTCAATGTTTAGTTCCTTGCTCCATTTATCTATGTATGTTGCTGTGCCTTTATACAATACACTCTTAAGTTCTTTGCATATCCTCCCTATCCTACCAGCAGTCTTGCTTTGCATGAATAGTATTTTTTCTAATTTAAAGGGCTCTCTGCCAAAGCTTTTTCTATTTTTCAAGCATGTTGCCACATGCCGGAACTGCAAGTACTGAAAGGGATCTATTTTTTCTTGGAGTATTTCCTCCATCCTTTGGTGTATCAGAAACCTCCCTCCTGTATATAGCTGCTGCATTCTTAAGATGCTTTTTTCTCTTAGTTTTTCCCTTAGCTTGGTGGCCAAGTTTTGCTCTTTGACCTGTAACGAGTCTACCAACGTGTACGGAGAGAGACCTCCTGTAATTCCCAATTCTACTTGAATCTTGGAACAGTATCTTTTGAGCGTTCCCCAAAAGGGGTGCTCTCTGCTATGGATGCCACCCATGCGACCCTCATCTGCAATGAGATCTTTTAGGGAGACTACATGGAGTATTTCCATTTCCAGATCCACCCATTCTGGGGCGTTCATTCCTTTGTACCATTCCGGCAATGCACTCAAGGATGCTGCCATATGATAAAGTTTTAGGTCTGGAAAATTAATTCCTCCTCTCTCTTGTGCACATGCTAATGTTAATTTTTTTATTCTCGGCTTTTTTCCATTCCACACTATTTCCTTTACCAGGAAATCATTCATCTTATAGAAGGAGTTCGGGATGTGGATAGGCAATGTCATAAATCTATACAGTATTTTAGGAAGTATTATCATTTTATACTGATTGATTTTTCCTAACCAGGATACATATAAGTTCTGCCATGGTTTGACCTCATTCCTCAGTTTACCAATCAAGGAAATGAAGTTGGCTGCATAGAGATCATTTAAGTTTTTTGTGATGGTAACTCCCAGATATTTGATACCTTCTTTCGCTATGGGAAAAGGTGACATCTTTTCTAATTTCTCCTCCTGAGCTTTGGTGTGTCCAAAAGTTAAGGCAAAAGACTTTTCTTTATTAATCGTGTAACCTGAAATCTCCCCAAACTGGTCTATTATCCTAAGAAGTTCTGGGAGTGACTCCTCTGGTTTTGCTATATATAGAAGCAAGTCATCTGCGTAGAGTGACAGCTTGTTTGTGTGATTTCCTATTTGAATCCCTTCAATTTTACTATTTTATCTGATAGCACATGCAAGGACTTCCAAAACTAAATTAAAGAGCAGAGGTGACAATGGGCAGCCTTGTCTAGTACCCCTCTGAATCTGAAAATACTCTGACAGTTTGCCATTTTTCATTACGTTCAATTGCAGGTATTTATATATCGCTCTTAGCCAATTTAGAAAATTACCATCAAAGCCCATTACTTCTAGTACTACAAAAAGACACTTTGGCTCGACAAAATCAAAGGCCTTCTCTGCATCAGCAGATATGACCATAACCGGAATTTACTGATTCTGTATTTGGTAAATAATGTCAATAGTTTTCCTAATATTATCTTTACATTGCCCTAGGTATAAAGCCCTACTGATCTGTAGGAATTATCTCTCCAATTATCGCTCTCAATCTGGTTGTGAGTATTTTTTAGAGTAGTTTGAAATCTGTATTGAGATAGGAAATAGTCCGATAGCTACTGCACTGTTCTGCCTGTCTGCCTGGTTTATGGATGAGGGTAATCATTGCTTTATAGAATTCTTGTGGCATTTTGTTTTCAACAAAAATATTATTAAAAACTGTGAGGTAAGGAGTGATTGTTGCTGAGAAAATCTTATAGAACTCATTTGGGAATCCGTCGGGACCTCCTGCCTTATTATTTTTATAAGCCAATATCACCTCCTTCACCTCTTGCTCTAAGACTGCTGCATTGAGAAAGCAACCTTGGGTCTCACTCAGCTTAGGCAGTTGATTGTTCCTTAAAAAGGAAGAGATTTTTGCCCTATCTGGTCTTTGGGTAAATTCCCTTATAAAATTCCATGAAGGCATCCTGTATGTGTTTGTTGCCTGTTCCCATTTTGCCCTTCATGTTTTGTATTGCTGGAATATATTATTTCCTTTGCTTGCTCTTTACCAGCCTGGCCAGGGTTTTTCCTGCCTTGTTGTTAGTTTCATAGGAATGGCAATTCATTTTCTGAAGTTGAGTTTTTATTTTCTCTAGTTCTGTATTGTTGATGATTTCTTTATTCTTTATTATCTCTTGTTTTAAGAAGAGGGAAGGAGCTATTTTGTTTTGGGCTTCTAATTTCTGCAGTTTTGCATATGTTTCTTTTACTAGATTCCTCCTTTCCTTCACTTTTTTTGCTTGTAATGCAATTATTTTTCCCCTGATAACCACTTTCCCCCCTTCACAGAGGGTTGCTGGAGATTTCACTGACCCTTTAATAAGCTCAAAATACTCTAAATCTTCCCTTATCTGTTTAATATTTGCCACATTTTAAAGAATTTTTCTATTCAGATGCCAATTACCTTTCCTAGTCCTGTCTGCCCCTATTTGTCTAAAATTAGTGATCACTGCATTATGGTTTGACAGAACAGTTGGAATGATGAGGCACTTTTTACATCTATGTGCTTCAGTCCTGTCTGTTAATACAAAATCTATTCGTGAGTAGCTATTTTATTTAGCAGATTAAAAAGTATAGTCTCTTTCTTTGCCATTAACCTGCCTCCAGATGTCAATCCAGCCATATGACTCTATGAGTTCAGCAATTTTCTTCTGCTCCCCTCTGGGTTCTTTCAACCCAGAGTGATCTAGCCGTGTCAAGGTGATATTAAAGTCCCCCTGTATAATGACTAGGGATGGGACATCAGGGAAAATACCGGGTACTGGTTTTACTGGTTCCCAGATTTAAAAAACCCGGTTTACCGGATTAATACCGGTTTGCCGGTACCGGATCTTTTACATTGATTTCAATGGGGAACTGTGTCCCCATTGAAATCAATGGAAAAAAACAAAAACCTCTCCCCCTCCCCCTCCCAGACTGTGCGGGTGGAAGGGCGGACAACCCCCCACCCACCCTGCCCAGCCTGGATTTTTAAACAAATTTCCCCAAAGTCCCCTAGTGCGCCGGGCTCCGGGCTGCCGCCGGCGACCCAGAGCCAGCACCAGCCACAGCCAGCAGCAGGTAAGTAGTACCGGTACTGTACTGATCCCTAGGGTGGGGGTGGTTTAACACGCCCCCCAGGGATCACCCTACCTCCCCACCCAGGGATCACCTACCTTGAGCTCTGGGTAGCGGCGGCGGCAGCAGCAGCGGCAGTATGGAGGCTTCAGCACTGGCTGTGACTACTGGCATCAGCACGCTACTAGACCTTCTGGGGAACTTCTGGAAGTTCCCTGGAAGGCCTAGTAGTATGCTGAAGTCAGCAGCCACAGCCAGCGCTGAAGCTGCCGGACCACCGCCACCGCCTCCCGGAGCTCAAGGTAGGTGATCCCTGGGTGGGGAGGTAGGGTGATCCCTGGGGTGGGGGGTGCTAAACCACCCCCCCACCCCAGGGATCAGTACAGTACTGGTACTACTTACCTGCTGCTGGCTGTGGCTGGTGCTGGCTCTGGGTCATCAGTGGCTGCCCAGAGCCCGGCAAACTAGGGGACTTAGGGGATTTTTAAAAAAAAATCCAGGCTGGGCAGGGTAGGTGGGGGGGTGTCACCCCTTCCACCAGCGCAGCCTGGACTCAGGGAGGGAAAGTGTTTGGGGGGTTTTGTTTTTGTTTTTTTTACATTGCGGCCATTCATTTGAATGGCCGCAATGTAAAAATATCCGGCACAGGGCGGGATCCGGTACCGGACCAAAAATACTGGAATACCCTGGTGGTCAATTAAGGATTGGAAAAAGGGGCCCTGTTTGCTGGAACTCGGTTTTAAAACACCGACTCCGCCCTGTCTGAATTGCCCCTCCTTAGACTAAGGATCAGAAATCTATTGGTGTTAATGTTTGTCTGGTGTATTGTGAAGTTATCCTATTTGACCCCTCCTGACCTGAGCCTCTACAGATCCGTTGTTCCAGCTGCATACTGGAACTCCTGTGACTTTAGAGGACCCCTTTGTGTTCACCTGTATGGTCTTGTCAGTTTGTATTTTGTAAAGTGTGTGTCTGTCTCCCCCATAAGATTTTGTTATCTGTAATTTCAGTAAATTGTAAGCCCTAGGGGCAGGGACTGTGCCTATTTTATTACTTTGTAAAGTGCCATGTACACTGCTGGCGCTATATAAATGTTTGTTAATAAAAATAAATTATATTTGGGGAACAAACTTGGGGACTTGGGGTTCAGCTGCCTCCAAATTACCCCTGGGGGATACTCCAATTAAATACATGTTAAATAAATATGGACCTGTGGCAGTAAAATGTGTAACTAGGTAAAACCTTTATACCCTTGACAATCCGGAATTGCAATTCCCTCTCGAAGGGTCTTTCTCCTTCCCGGTCCTCTAACATCTTCTGGGAAATTTAGAGGAGAAACTCCCTCACAGATGGACATTTGGTATTTGTGGGACAAAGAAGCCTACAAACCTTCCATCCAAAAGTGCTTTTAAATTCAATCTCATCCAATTAAACCTCCCGTTTATACCCAAACTCTCTGTCAGTAACAAATTGCCCTGCCTTCAGCCCCATAGGCATATCCCAGTTCGCCTGATTACTTGTTCGATGGATGAGTGTGGCGGTCCCCGCCAGTGCCCCTACAGGGTCAAGCAATAGCCGCCACTCTACCCATACCACCTCCCTCAGACTACCTTCACACCCAAGTGGGTTTGAATCACGGGCCACTGGCCCACTTGTTCAGGCTCCCTTGAGGGAGATCCCACAGGAAGCAGCAGCTCCCACTTTGGTCCATGTCCCATGGACCTCTGGGAATATCATGAATTGGGCTAAAATCTTCTCCAAACTGGAAAAAAAAAATCCCCAGGAGAGTTTAAATCAATACTACAGTAGTTTTTCTCTGTATGTAACACTACATGGGGAGACATCAAGATGCTCCTCCCTGCTCGCCTCATTCTGGAACAAAGAGGGTCCCTCATTTTCCGAAGTTGGTTTATGTGTTTTATTTTTAGCTGTCAATCGAATGGGCCCTACTGTGTCTGTTATTTTTAATGGGGCCCCTGTCTACCTGTTCTATGTTAAAGATTTTTGATGTTATCGCCCTATTTGTCTCGTCTGTCTCCCTCTCCACTAGTGGAGTTGATGGTGTTCCCAGATCCCAGCCCCTTTCTGAGGTGGCTACTGCAACCATCGGACCCCTCACTAAGAGGCATCCTTTCCTTCTTAGTAGAAACACCCCGGTTAACTTCTTGGGAAAAGACTTGCTTTGAAAATTACAGGCAACCATCCACTCTACTCTGGATGAAATTTTTGACACTCTGCCTGGCACAATGACTCCATCGCTAGTTATGGCCCTTGTTACAGAGGGGCCTGATGATGTGGGGTTGCTGCATGGGGTCGATCCAGTTCTCATTCAGGTTAAAACTAGCAAGCCTTTCCCCTTGGTGCCTCAGTATCCTCTTTCTCAAGAGACTGTTACTGGAATCCAACCTGTTCTTAAGGCATATCTAAACTCTGGGGTTGTGGTCCTCAATCGTTCGCCTGTAAACTGTGCTATTTTACCTGTCATAAGCCAGGGAATTTCCATCCCGATGGTACTCCTGTTTTTCGCTTTGTTCAAAACCTCTGCCAGGTTAACAATTTTGTTGTACCCCTCCACCCGGTGGTTCCGGACCCGGTCACCACCATTGCTAGTATACCCTCCTCCGCGTCCTGGTTTTCTTTCCTGTATCTGTACACCCCTTGTCATAATACCCTTTTTCCTTTACCGATCCCTCATCCCAGGTCCAATACTAGGTTGTCCCAGGGGTTCTGTGATTCTCCCTCACCTTTTAGATTGGCCCTTTGGGAAACTTTATGTGACTTTCAATTGCCTCCCAATGCCTCCCTTGTCACTTATGCTGATGATTTACTTGTTACCATCTCTTCCCTTCTTGACTGTCAGTCCGGTTCTCTGTCTTCCACGTGACTGTCTTACTGTGCTCGCTTAAACCTTTCTGCCCCGTCCAGACCTTCCTCATTGCCCTAAACCAAATGCTGCTCTGAATTTGTTTGTGGATGGCTCCTGCCTCCATGAAAATAACAAGCTGTCTGTTGCTTATGCTGTCTGCACTGAGTTTAAAGTCCTACAGGTTTTTCCTTTGCTTGAATTGCGCAGCACCCAACCTGCTGAACTTGTTGCCCTTACCCAGGCTTTCACACTGGCTAAAAAAACAATAACAATCTGCTAACATTGTCACTGACTCCCGCTACGCATTTGGTGTCTGTCACTCCTTTGGCACCATCTGGCGGGAGTGGGGATTCCTCACTTCCATGGATCTCCTATCTCCTATGTTTTTTACAGCTCTGAACTTCTTAAAGCACTTTTGCTACCCTCTGCTCTCTTTGTTATTCATGTCCGGGCCCATACCAGGGCTTCTACTCCTGAGGCCCTTGGTAATCACCTGGCTGATAAGGTTGCACAATGAGCAGCCAGGTGTGGCCCACCCGCAACTCTCGTTATTGCAGTATCTCTTTCAGAACCTGTAACTTCTACACCTGATGTCTCTAAGCTCCTGTGGCTCCAGTCAAAGACCAACCCTTCAAAATGTGCCATTTAAACCAAAGCCAACTGTGTTCCTGACTCTCAAGGCATCATCCAACACCCTGATGGACGTCTTGTCGTGCCGCGGGCTCTCCTACAGCATTTTGTTTGCATGCCTCAGCTACGCTCCCACATGAACAAAGGGGGGATCACCTTGCAGATTTCCACCCACTGGTTTGTGCCTTTTGTCACCACTGAAGCTCGCCAACTTGTCCATTCCTGCCCCACTTGTCAACTGTTCAACATTGCTAAGACCACCCCAGTCCTCAGCTCTTCAAAACCATGGGCTGAGGGTCCTTTTTTCTTCACCTACAGATTGACTTTGCTGATCTGCCTCCAGCACAAGGCTACAAGCACATGCTGGTGGTCATTTGCCTCTACTCTGGCTGGACTGAGGCCTTCCCCTGTCGAAGGACCGACGCCACCACTGTTGCCAAACATCTTCTGAAAAACTTTATCCCAAGCTTTGGGATACTCCTCTCCATTGACTGTGACATGGGCTCTCATTTTACCACCCAGCTCACTAAGACTCTGTGTAAAACTTTGGGTATTAGCCTTTATTTCCACATGCCCTACCATCCACAAAGTAGTGGGCTGGTGGAATGCAAAAACTCTAACCTCAAAATCAGATTTTCAAAGGTTGTGCATGACACCGGTTTGCCCTAGCCTGAGGCTTTGCCTCTTGTCCTCATGGCCACCCGTTCAAACCCCAATCAAAAACACGGCCTATCCCCCTTCAAGTTGGTCATGAAACGACCTATGAGGGTGGGGGTGGAGCCCAGGGTGGCTAACTAGGAGGGTCTCACTGAAATTTCTAACAGTATTGCTGATTCCCCCCCCTGTTAGTGTCTGTCATTCAGAAGGGCTTACTTTGCTACACCAACAAGGGGCCCCCACTTCATGGGAAATAGCACCTGTGATCACGCACATGTAACACATCTGTTCCCATATACTTTTCACCTCCCTGTAATTTCTCTAAGGTCAGGATGCACACCTGGGTGGGAACCTATTACATTTGTGGTCACACAGCCCGCAAATGGTTGCCCGCCAACTGGGGGGCAGCTGCTATATAGGGTATGTTCTCCCAACCATCCGGGTCCTAGACACGCCCCCAAAGGGGGGCCCCCAGAAGTCTCTGACACTAGAAAACACTGGATTGTGCACCCACTCCAAATGAGCTGTTATCAGTAATATTGAGGGCCGCCTAGCTACAGTGCTGTCACTCTGGAAAATAAGCATGCCCATTTAAAACCCTCAGTGATTGAGAGCTTTTCACTTCCTCAAACACCTAAAAAGGGGGGAATTATGGAAGAATCCCAAGCTACATAAAATTCTGGCCTACAGATCCTTGACAATGCTTTGGCCTGAGACTCCATTGCTATTGTCATGCAAGGTACGTACGCAGACAGCTTAGATGGTTTTTCTTAAGAAGGCTCCATAAACTACTAAAGCTTCCTGTTCATGTGGTTTCCTGTTGACATTACTGTGGTAGGCTACATCTTCCGGACAGGTGTCTACAGGCCCTCTCCTCCCCCACAGTAGTCTGTAGTTAAAGCTGACTTAGAAGGTCATAGCCAATAAAACCATCCACTACTCTTTGCCTAGCAACATCTATATGGTAGTTCTGTGCTTGCGCATTGCTAAATCATTGTCTAAGCTATTAGGCTGTATCCATTTAAGAAAGTATTGTATGTGTGCGCCTGCAATTGGTTCATACCACTTTGTGACACTAGTGAACTGTGTATATATTGACATGTCTGATCACCAGACAGTCCCTCAGCTGTGTATCTGAATAAATCTGATTGAACTTTCTTGCAGCCTCCTCTCATTTCAGCCTGAAAATCCACGACACATGCCAGCAACATTGCTGATTGAATCATGACTGTTCATAGACATATCAGCTTCTTTCTTTTTTTTTTTAGTTTAACACCATTGTCATTCTACCTTCTTCAGTGGAATTACTCTTGGTTTATAGTGGTAAAACTGAGAGCAGAATCTTTCCTGCATCTCTTTACCACTGACACAGGGACGGTGTAAGTATAACAGATATATGGACCACAGGGGAAGCAAGTTATTAAGCATCATACTGTTTTTATTATGACACAAATAATGAACCCAGAATGAATTATATGGTGCCAAATAACAAGCAGGCAGAAATAGTTGTTTCTTATATTTATCCCCACAGATATGCAATCCTACTCCCAAATATCAGTGCATAAATAGTACTAGGATGCAAAAACAAAACACACAAGAACTTGATCCATCTTCCATTGGGCTTTTCTATGGAGTTGCTGATAAAGTATGTCACACTGTAAAACCATTGTTGAGCTTCCCTCCCCGCATCACATTTTGTCACACAGATATATAACCCTGTACAAAATTATGCTATGAATTATATACATCCCCAATACACCTTTCTGAAACCTGTTATGTATTACACTATGGCATATAAAGAATATCTTTTTATATGTCAAATATAAAATATGTATTGAAAAGTAGAGATTAGATGAAGGATGTTTTTTCACTTTTCAAATCTTAGGGTTCGCTTACATACCATCTGCAACACTGAGCTCATGGAATGCAGCCCATGCTGTATTTCACTGTGGTTTGAATGAAAGCCTTTCCCTCATGAAACAACCTCTCCACAGCACTGGCATCCACATGGGAAGGCAGCACAGACTGTGCAAAATGACAGCTTGGCCCCCATCACCTTGGGATCTTTATTTCCAACCTCACACAGAGTCTCTGCCATCTTGATCCCCCCCGTCTCCTTTGTCCCGCCTCCTTTTTCCCATCTCCCCTGCAGCCTAGGCTACAGGAGCCTCTAGGGGACAAACCTACAAACTGAAACTAAACTGATGACTAGCAACTAACTGTATACATCAATGCTCAATCGGCAGGTGTTTTGTAAATGAACCTTCAGTGTAGCCTTTGAGGACAACTGTGGAGAAGATGGCCCTGGGAAAAGTGAGAGCTGTGCAATATATGGGGAATGGGGTGAAGTCTGGGAAATAACCCAGATATGGGGACAATAGGAAGGGGAAATGGAATGTAGAATGGACAAAAACAGAGGCAACTTGGAAGTGATATGGTCAGTAGAAAAAGAGGAAGAAGAGTAAGGGAACAGGAGAGAAAGCAAGGGAATATATCTAGGGCATCAAGCAACCATGTAGTTAATCATTCTTTTGGAGCAGCAAAAAGGTGACATCACATTTAACTAATATCTCCTTGCTATGGTAAGAAAGTGTCATAATTTTTCTAGCCTCCCTGCTCTCCTTTTGAAGTGTGATATTTTTTATGGACCGACCTTAGACACTAGTTGCAACAGCCTTATACATTGCTTAGGGCATGCAGAGCTCCCAAGGTCTATGCACAGACTGGAACAAACTATAAATCATAGCTTTTCAAAAATGACACATGAGGCAACCAGACAAAGAGCAGCTGGTCACTTTGTTTAAATTAGAGCTGAATTTGTGTTCCTGGCAAACCCATTCACTTTAATTCAGGTGAGTCAAAATGTCAGTCCAATCCTTTTACTGGAGTGTCTGCCCCTTCCCCAAGTGGAGTGCCATTTGGCCCATGGGCCAATGCACAACTCCTTTTTGTGCATGCACAAATATAGCTTCTTTTTCATTGCACATATGCAAAATGGTATCATGCTGTGCCAAAAACACACTACTGTGTCATTTGGATTGAAATGTGCCATTTTTTGCCCTATTTGTGCATGAGAAAAATGGTACATGGCACATGGTTGCTACCAGCTGTCCTAGATATATTCCCTTGCTCTCCTTTCTAGTCCTTTGTTATTCTTCCTCTTTTTCTCATGACCATATCACATCCAAGTTGCCTCAATTTTTGCCTGTTCTACTCCCCATCTTTTCCAACCCCCTGATTATTTTCCTGTGCCTTTATGATTCATCTCCCTGGCTTCACCCCATTACATTCTGGGAAATAGTACAGTCATAATGGACTGCAACGATCTCATGTGGCTATGTGTCATGCTTACCCGCCGGCACGGAGCCACGCTGGTGGGGGGCTGCCTCCAGTCCCGGATCTGGCCACCCCAGGCCCCTCAAGCTCTGTGCTGCTTTTGCTCATGGCGGCGGAGCAGGACACGCCCCCTCCTACACAACAGCCCATGCCAACCTGATCATGGGCACGGGAGGCAGGTGTGGGGCTGTCAGACACAGCGACTCTGGCCACGCCCCCAGTGCATTGCTCCGCATGCCTGCGGGAGCACACAGGGGGTGTGGTCTCAGGTACAAAACACCAGTTCCAAGAGGCACTCGGTGCTGGTGATTGAAGTGGAGAGACTGACCGTCCAAGAGAGAGAGAGAGAGAGAGAGAGAGAGAGAGAGAGAGAGAATGAGAAAGCTAAGTATTATTCTTTGGAGAATTCCTGAGCATAACTGTTGTTTCCCTGAGCCTTTCCCCTGTGTGTCTTCCTGAGTGAGTACAGGGACAGCCCTAGGGTTTGTGTGGCCATGTGCGAAGTCTTGGTGTGGGGCCTAATTTGCATAATTAGACCCGACCTAATTATGCAAATGTATAAATTTACATAAAACTTACTCCCTCTGGACGGGAAGGATTCCCATTTTCAACCCCTCCGAGCAACCATGGAGAAGCATAGCCTGCTAATGCTTCCCCCCCTACCCAGCCGAGTGTCTACCACCACTCCCCAGAAGTGGTTCCATTGCAGGGGCAGCCAAGCGGGCGGTGAGGCAGGCACAGAGAGACTGACTGCATCCACTGCCTTACTGGAGGATGGGGTGAACTTAGCCAGTCTGGCCTCCAGCGCCTGTTGCTTCTTGCTGCTGGTGCCGCTTGTGCACACATGCAGTGCAACCAGTCCAGAGGTGCTGCTATCACACACACAAGATACCCAAAATGCATCTAGCTTATTAAGCACATTATGCCATGAAAAGAGACATATAACCAGTTCAGTTGTGCCCCCATAATCAGTTCATGCTTCTCCCATCCCATAACCAGTTCATCTGTGCCCCTGCCCCCATATAATCAATTCACAATGCCCCCCCCCACCCATAACCATTAAATTTGTGACCATGGGGCAGCGTAAATTGATTATATGGGGGGCGCAAATGAACTGGTTATGGGGTGCGGGTTTAAAGTCAGTATTCCTGTTAGCAATAACTTCATTAAGAAGAGTTAGTGAAATAGCAGCCATAATAATCTCAGAACCATATTTGCAGATTTATTTTCCAAGACAGAATAGATATTGCTTTACATCCTAAATTCCTACCTAAGATAGTATAAGTAAGACAGTTGTGAGAATGTGGCCCTTTTTACACGAGCCTCTCCCAGCCATGAACACGCAGATTTCTGTGTGTTCTTGGGTGGGGGAACCTCGTATGAATGACATGGTGCATGCGCCCATGGTGAGTGGGGGTGCGTGCATGCTCGCCTAACATGCATCCCCACTCATGGAGCAACCAGGGGAAACGGTGGTTCCTATGTGGGTGTGGATGAGTGGGGATGCATGTGCAGCCATTTGCATGACCCTCCCATGCACTGGCATGTCCACAGACTCCCCACCCGGTACAGTCATGTAATAATATCATGTGAGGAGCCACTCGAAGAACAGAAGGTTGCTACCTTGTAAACAAGGTTCTTTGAGATGGCTCTGATATTCTCACAAATATCCACACTTCCAGCCCCGCATGGAATTATTTTCTTATGTTTCTAGAAAGGGTTGAAAGGAACTCTCATTCAGAGGGGGAGGGTTCTTTTTATACTAGAGGAGCTCGAGACCATCATGTGGTCTATTATTTGAATAGGATGAGTGTGCACAACCCAGTTGTGAGACTGTTGGGACCCATCTCGAAGAACCTTCTTTACAAGGCAGCAACCTTCTGATCAGCATGTGGGGAGGCACTGTTTGTAAACAAACAGCCTTATCTCCCAGCCCAATCCAGTGCTGCTGCACTCCTAGGAGGCAGAGGCAGAGGCAGAGGCAGATGAGGGATGAAGTCTGGAGCCAGGGAGGGGTAGAAGAATGACTTACTGTGGGAGAAGCTGGCTGCAGCCTGCTGCCCAGCCAGGCAAGTGCGGGGCTCCAGCTGGCCACGTGGCCATGTGCGGCCGCACATATGGCACATGCCTGGGGCCGGCCCTGAGTGAGTGAGTGAGTGAGTGAGTGAATGCAAGCAGAGTCTTAGTAGAGTGTGAGACTCTCCTTCCTCCCCCTTCCTGGGTTAGTATCCTTCCTCCATCATGTGCAAGCCCTTCCCTTTCCCCAGTCGTACCTTGTGCCCCCTCCCCCAGTTACTCTATCACCAGACCTGCGCACCCATCCCCCCCCTTTCTGTGATGTGGACCTCGAGTGTTTCATTTTCATTTCAACTTTTATTTGTATCCCACTCTCTCTCACCTACGACGACTCCAGGCACCTAATAACAAAAGTAGAAACATACAAAAACATAACAATTATAGATTCAATACAAAGCAACACAACCTAAATAGCCCCTCCATTTTTACAGTAACATAACATTTCATAAAATAATCTCTCATCATTAACCATGCCCTCTCCTTCCCTCACATAATCCAATATAACAACAATAAGTCAATAATATAACAATATATCACAGTTCATCCATATCAACCCCTCCATATGCTCCATCCCTGCTGCCATCAGGGAAAGAGCCCATCAATTCCCCCCTTATCCTTCTGCTCTCACCAGGAGGGGTCGGACCTATCATCTTCAACTTTACAATAATCTAAATATTGAATCAAATACAACCTAAATATCGAAAACACATTTCTAAATCAACAAAATATAACCCCTCCATCTCTAACCAATCCAAGAATCACCCCCTTCTAACCCCCCCACCTTTTCCTGCTACCACCAGGGGTTGGCGCTGAACCCTCCCCCCTCAATGCAACCCTTCACTCAATATACCCTTCACCCAACACAACCGCCTCCCCCCCAACCCAGCACAGAACAACTCACAATAATAACACACCCCTAAATCCCCTACAGTCCCCCCGTGACCCTTTGGCTCACGGACCTTTGGTCTGAGGCCCTTCGGCGGTGACGCAGGTGTCTCCCTTTTTATGTCCCCCATGGCTACTTCTAGGTGTGGGCAGGTGTGGGGGGAGGGGGAATCAGGCCAAAGCATCCAGCCTGGGTGCTTCAGCTTCCAGGCTCCCCCAACCCCCTGCACTCACAGTTCTTTTCTTCCCCCACAGGTGATCGGTGGGGGCCCAGAACAGCAGTGGTGATGTGGGACCAGTCCAGCAGGAGCAAGCAGTGGAAGCCAGGAGGATGGTAAGTCTCTATGCTCCCCAGCAGGCATCTCCCTTTTTATGTCCCCCCAAGGCTACGTCCGGGTGTGGGCAGGGGGGGGGGGAATGGGGAATCAGGCCTGAGCACCCACTCTGGGTGCTTCAGAGTATTGTGAGAATGCATGGGGCCCAAGACTCCTTCCAACTACTGGCACCCTATGATGACCTAGTCTCAGAGAGCCCGATAAGTCCACACACTATCCTGATGTATTATACCATTGAGAGACCCTTCCAGCGTCCAAGGTTTGGGCCCATGCATGGGGAATCTGAGTGATTGGATTCTCAGCCCCCCTGATTTCCCCCCTTACTCCCTCTAACCAGTCCTCCCCTGTGACAGAATCACCAGCATCTCTTTCCCTTCCTCTGCAATAGTCCAGATGGATATTGCAAAGGAAATAGTGGACCGGGTCCAAGCAGTCCAATCCATGGCCCTAAAAGTTTGGGTTCTACAAGAGTAACAACAGGCATTGACAGGTGCAGTGGCCAAAATCCAAGCGGCTCCCGTAGCACCTCCCCCCACCACAGTGCCCAGAGAGGCTCCAGTACCTGTTGCTGCAGCTATACCCCGGGAACCCTGGGGGCCCCATATTGAAAAGTTTTTCAGGGATCGCAAGGCCTTTCAGGGCTTTATGGCACTATGTAAGTTAACATTTTTGATGTAGCCCCAGACCTACCCCAATGGATATGTAGCATCCATTATAGGGAACTTGGGGGGCACAGCCATTGAATGGACCACCTCCCTACTAAAGGGGGACAGCCCCTTATTGTCTAATTATGGGGACTTTCTCAAAGAATTTGCCCTTTGTTTTGACCACCCCAGCCAGGAACGGGATGATGAAGCCACGATTATGTCCCTGAAGCAAGAGTGTGGCGGGCTTTTGGAGTATATCCCTCAGTTTCAGCAATTGGCCTTGGAGCTGCAGTGGCCCGAAGATGTTCTCCGGGTTATGTTCCCGCACGGGCTGTGTGATGAACTCAAGGATCAGCTTGCCCTTATGGCCCTTCCCGAGACATGGTTTCAACTTGCAACATTGACCCTCCAGATTGATGACCGCCTGGCAGAAAGATGGCATGAATACAAGCAGGAAGTCAGGGTATTCACTACTCAAGTCTTCTCTCTGCCGAACCCCATGGCAGGCACCCCAAAGGCGGTGGACCCCGAACATATGCAACTCGGTCAGGGGCGGATAGGGAAATCAAAGTGGCCCAGGAAAATATAGTCTTAGAGGCTCTGTGCCGGCGGCAAAGTGGCCAGTGGGCAGGAAATGGACCAAGGGGCATGGCTTGGTGGGCGTGGCTTGGGGGAATGGCTTGGGGTGGGCAGAGTGACCAGATTTGGGGCCTAGCAGAGCTGAGTCCCCAGACTCAGATCCTCAGCAGCCTGGCATGGGTGAGTTGGATGATATGGGGGGATGGCAGGGGGAGATTGCCACTGGTGGGGGAACTGGCCCTCATTTCAGTGCTCTGGCTCCCCAAATCACTCTGTTTTAGTGCTCAGTGGCCCCCAACCCAAAATCACTCTGTCCCTTGCTATGCATCCTATAGTAAGACTTCTTCATTCCTACAGCAACTGCACTAGTATTCCACAGGCCCTGTGTTTAGCTTAGCAAAGAGAAGACTAAGGGCAGAATTGATACCAAACTTCAAATATCTACATTATATCCTACATTAAGGCATCCTTCCTTGCTGCTGAGTAATACTCTGATACTTGGAGACTGAGAGAACCCTCCTACAATAACATCTCATCCAGTAAGTGGATGGGACTCTAGTAGGACAACTCTCTTTTTCTCCATCAGTGGTAGAGCCACAGCAGGATAAAAAAATCCTGTTCACATATTTAAAATATACAAAACCTCATCAAAGGGCCACATCAAAATTGCTGCATGCTATTAAAAATACCTGATCACAAAAGCACGTTCACATTTAGTAACAACAGCACAAATGTCAAAGACTTCCTGACTTAGTTTAAGAGACAGGTAATACCAGACAGACTTAAAAGGGACAGGCGCAACACAGCAAAGGCAAGCAGCAAATCTGTCTGCTAACACGGAAGCAAGAAGGATGACACATACCAATGACCACAGTCGCAAAAAGGAACATAGGATCACACATGACCAGAGAGGGATCAAACATGGACTGACATTTATAGAAATCAGTCTGTTACATGTACTGTTAATTTATAAACCGCTGTTTAACAAGGAGGTCATGCTGAGAAATGTTAAATCACAAGACAGGGCTGGTATTAGTCACAAGACTAACGGTTAAGTCTCAGGACTTCAAAACCTCAGTTATCACAAGCATCACATTTCTAACACTTTGAAAATACCTAACAATTACAGGACTAACAGTTAAATCTCAGGATTTGAAAACCTCAATTTTATCACAAGCATCACATTTCTAACATTTTGAAAACACCAAAAATCTCAGTACTAGCAGTTAAATCTCAGGCTGGGGGCACTGGGTTTTTGGGCGGGGGGGAACAGGCTGGGGGCACTGGGTTTTTTGGGGGTGGAACAGGTGGGCACTGGGGTTTGGGGAATTAATGTGCAATGCACCCAGTGTATCCTGCAACCTAATCCTTTCCTATATTAAAAAATAAAGCAGAAGGGGGGGGGGGGGTTATGTACTAAGCATCTTGCATGAATACAGACTCAACCTTTTCAGGATTTTTAGACCAGAACAAAATGAACATTTTAAAGCAGTCTCCGAACACAGCGTTGTAACCCCAAAATATCCTTGTAAACTGGCAATCTAACATTTCTCTATACAAAAAAACAAAAAGGGCAGCTCTGGCTAACAAACCTTTTGATGCAAATGTTTACAACTGGCTGGGAACATATCATTCTGTTTACGACCCTGTGTTCCACTTCCCTGAAGCAACCAGTGCTGGCTACTGTCAGACGGGATACTGGGCTAAACAGACAGTTGTTCTGATCCAGTAGGGCAGTTCTTATAAGTCACTTTGCCCCATTCACCAAAAAAGCCCTAAAATGGTAACAGCTCTGTACTGTATTTACTTCCCACCCCTCACACACACACACATGCACCCCATTCACAATTTAAAAAACTGATATCTCCTTTCTAAGCAGATAGGGGACAGGCAGAGGGACAAGGCGGGCAGGTGAGAGATGAGGAGGGAGGCAGGCAGAGGGACAAGGGGGCAGGTGAGAGATGAGGGAGCAGGCAGAGGGAGATGAAGGGGCAGAGAGCGGGACACATGGGGGAAGGTGGGAGTTCAGGTGGCATCAGGCAGAGGGACATGGGGGCAGGTGGGAGATGAGGGGGCAGAGAGGCAGGCAGTCATGGACAAGGGGGAAGGTGGGAGAGAAGGGGGCAGATAGGGCCCAGGACACCTGGGTTCTATGGGAAGGGAGTGGGGGGCTATTGGTTTAGAGCAGGGGGGTCTGGGAGCCAGGACTACTGGGTTCTCTGGGAGGGGAGTGGGGGCTAGCCCCCCCTGCTCTAACCCACTAAACTAGTGGGTTAGAGCAGGGGTGGGTCTGGGAGCCAGGACTTCTGGGTTCTTCTCTGGGAAGTGCGGGGGGCTAGTGGGTTAGAACACAGGGTGGCTGGAAATCAGGACTCCTGGGTTCTCTGGGAGGGGAGGGGGCTAGTCCTGGCTCCCAGCCACCCCCTTTTCTAACTTACTAGCCTCCTTCCCTTCCCAGAGAACCCAGGAGTCCTGGCTCCCAGCC
>QEPC01007812.1:2831472-2842712 GCA_003113815.1 Sphenodon punctatus
AAGCCCCCCAGCCCCCCCAAGCAGGCCCAAGCCCCCCCCAAGCAGGCCCTACCTGCTGCCCCATGGCTGAGGCTCCGTCCTCCCCTGCCTTGAGTCACCTGCTTCACAAGTGCTCTGCTCCTGCGGCTGCCGATGCCGTGTGTGCAGAGCGCAGGAGCCATCTTGAAGAACCTTTTTTAGACGGTAGCAACCTTCTGATCAGCACGTGGGGAGGAGGAGCTGTGTTTTCACAAAAACAGCCTTATCTCCCAGCCCGATCAAGTGTCCCCACTGCTGTTGCAGCTGCTTCTGTGCTTCTAGGAGGGAGAGGCAGGTGAGGTCGGGACCAACCATTTTTTAATTTAATTTTTTTTTTAAAAAAAAGACAGCGGGAACAGCCCTCCAGCCCAGCCCGGCCCACCAGGAATCCTCCCGGTGGGTTCAATGGCCAATCTGCCCCTGAACTTGGGGCATCCTGGGGACCCCTGACAGTGGAGGAGAAAGAAAGATGGCACCGGTCCCACTCATGCTTTTATTGTGGAGAATCATCCCACTTCATTCGCGACTGCCCGGCATTGCCCCTTCAACATTGAGAGCAGAGAAACTCCAGGGGTCGGGAGACACAGGGGGTGCCCTGACCATAAGAGTCACCCCCACTATACAAGGAGGACAGTGAACTCATCTCCGTATCCCCCTTATCCTCCTGGATGCAAGGTGCTCCTTGATAGTGTGGGCCATGGTGGATTCTGGGGCCTTGGGAAACTTCGTGGACACTAGCTTGCGGAATAAATATGCGATCCCAACCCAGCCTAAGACTAGCCTGTCCATTCGATTTATGGTTCCCGCTGATTTCCGGACCCATCACCACGCAAACCCATGTATTACTCTGTATGACGGGCCAGCATCGGGAGTCCCTAACCTTTGATGTTGTATGCACCTCACTTTTTTTGATCATCCTACGACTGCCCTGGCTTACTCTGCATAGTCCCCAAATCAATTGGAACATGAAGCAAGTGTGGTTCACTTCCCCCTATTGCAAACAACATGCCAAAATCCCAGACCTTGTGGGACCAGGGTACTGGCCACTTCAAACGAAGGTCCGCACCCTGTGTTCCATCTGCCACCGGAATATGAGGATTTTGCCAAGGTCTTCAGAAAGGTTCAAGCAGCAGAACCTCCTCTACACCAGGCCTACAATTGCTCCATTGACCTTCTCCCCGACATGGAACCTCCATTCGGGAAAATTTATGCCCTCTCAACACCCGAGTTAGAGATCTTTCATCACTATCTGGATAAGAGTCTCCAAAATGGTTTTATCCGACATTCCTGTTTGCCCACGGGGGCCCCCATATTTTTTGTCCCCAAGAAGGATGGAGGCCTCCTCCCATTAATAAACTATTGGGGATTGAACGCCATCACCGTAAAGAACAGATACCCCCTCCCATTAATTCTCGAGTTACTGAACCGCCTCCAAGGAGCTACCATATACACAAAACTAGATCTACAGGGGGGCATACAATTTAGTCCGAATGTGCTCTGGTGACGAGTGGAAGAACACATTCCGCACATGCTATGGACACTATGAATACCTGGTCATGTTGTTCAGACTTGTTAGTGCTCCGGTCACATTCCAGCACTTTTTTAACGACATTTTAAGGGATCTGCTGGATGTTTCAGACATCGCCTATTTGGACAATATACTTATTTACTCCACCTCAGTGGATCAACACATTTCCTATGTGCAGCAGGTGTTGCAGAGGCTCCGAGAGAACAAGCTATGTTGCAAAGTGGAAAAATGTGCATTCCACTTGACCATGGTCGAGTTCCTGGGGTTTGTGATATCCCCCAATGGGATCCAGATAGATATGCGAAAGGTGGCGGCAATTCAACAGTGGCCAGCCCCAAAAGCAGTAAACCTCCTTCAACATTTCTTGGGGAGCACAATCTATTATAGACACTATATTCCCAACTACACATCCATCACCTCGCCCCTAACTCAGTTGCTGAAAAAGGACCATCCCTACCTCTGGAAAGTGGCACAACAATGGAGCTTTGCACTTCTTAAACATGCTTTTACCCTGGCCCCCCTCCTCCAACCCACTGACTTTGAACATCCATTCTGTGTAGAGTCCGATGCCTCTAGCACGGTCATTAGCGCCGTCCTACTGCAGGTTTGACCCACGTCCAAGCAACTCTTCCCATGTGCCTATTATTCCTGCCAGCTCACCTCAACGGAATGGAACTATACCATCTTCGATAGGGAGCTTCTTGCGATTAAAGTATCATTTGAAACTTGGCAGCACTAACTTGAAGGGGAAAAACACCCCATCACCATAATTACGGACCATAAAAACTTAACATTTTTGCAAATGGCACAAATAAACAATCCCAGGCACGCCCGCTGGGCTCTGTTTTTTGCACGCTTTACCTTTCATATTCAATACCGGCCAGGCCATCTTAATTTATTAGCAGATGCACTCTCCCACTGCTATGAGTGACAGGATAGTGAGCCTAAACAAAAGGGGCCATACTGAACCTCAAGGTGTTCGCTGCTACCTACGTGAACATGGAGCAATTGAAAGAAGCCAGTAAGAAGGAGTTTCCTGACCCCCTGAGCCTGGAATGACAATGGAACAAGGGGCTATGGACCAAGGACGGACAGATAGTGGTTCCCCCTTCATGCAGACCCCAAATCCTGTGAGCCCACCAAGAAGCTCCACTATCAGGGCACACCCAACAGACTTTGAAAATCATTCACCGGGCCTTTTGGTGGCCATCTCTGATCCCCGATGTTCACTAATACATAGAACAATGTACTATATGTGCTCTTACGAAAATTCCTCAAAAGGCTCGCAGTGGATTCCTTCAACTTTCTCCACCCCCACAGGGACAATGGCAATGAGTAGGTCTCAATTCTATTGTCGAGCTCTCTCCCTTGCGAGCCTACAACACCATCTTCATTATCATGGAGCATTTCATGAAGATGGCCCACTTCATTGCTTGCAAAGGTCTGTCTTCGGCCCGTTGGACTGCCCTCCTTTTTTTCCAACATGTGGTGAAACTGCACAGGTATCCCCACGAAATAATCAGCGACAGAGGCTCCCAATTCACCTTGCGGTTCTGGAAAACCCTTTTTTCTGCTCTACATGTAACCTTGAAACCAACAATGGCCTACCACCCCCAGGCAAATGGCCAGGTAGGTGTGGAGTTGTCAGACACAGGGACTCTGGCCATGCCCCCAGTGCGTCACTCCACATGCCTGCGGGAGTGCACAGGGGGTGGGGCCTCAGGTATAAACACCAGCACCGAGAGGTACTCGACACTGATAATTGAAGTGGAGAAACTGGCCGCTCAAGAGAGAGAGAGAGAGAGAACGAGAAAGCTAAGTCTTATTCTTTGGAGAATTCCTGAGCATATCTGTTGTTTCCATGAACCTTCCCCCTTTGTGTCTGCCTGAGTGACTGAGTGAATGCAAGTAGAGTGTTAGTAGAGTGTGAGACCCTCCTTCCTCCCCCTTCCTGGATTAGTAGCTTCCTTCCTCCATCATGTGAAAGCCCTTCCCTTTCCCCAGTCATACCTTGGGACCCCTTCCCCAGTTACCTTATCACCAGACCTGCGCACCCATTCCTCCCCCACCCTTCTGTGGTGTGGGCCTTGAGTGTTGTGAGATCGCATGGGGCCCAAGACTCCTTCCAACTGCTGGCGCCCTATGATGATAGGGACCTGGTCTCAGAGAGGCCAATAGATCCACACACTATCCTGATGGGCATTATACCATCAAGAGACCATTCCAGTGTCCAAGGTTTGGGCCCATGCGTGGCGGATCTGAGTGAGTGGATTCTCAACCGCCCCAATTTCCCCCCTTACTCCCTCCAACCAGTCCTACCTCATGACACTATCTTATTCTCTGTAAAGCACCAGGTACATCGCTGGTGCTATGTAAATGCTTATAATAATAATAATAAGTTCATGTCAAGTCTTCACAGCCTTCTCTGAAAATGTGGATTATATCTGTGAATAGGAATGGGCTGCTTCATTACAGCCCTTATTTTAATGAATGAACTATTCATTTACTTGAATATTTTCTTGAACAAAGAATCCAAGAACACTAGAGATATGAGGGCCAGTTCTATTCATTGAACAACAGTGTAGGAAAAGTGGGATAAATCTGACACATTCATCTCAATGCTAATTAATTAGATAACTGTAAATCTGGCATAAATGTAAAGAATTCAGAACCATAGTTTGTTTCAATTCTCTGTGGATAGGTTCAGTAATGAATATTGTCTCCATTTCTTTCCATATACACTTCAAAAATAATATTAACATCTTAATATTCCCAAACTATGGCACTTAATTATTAGCTCTTTTGGTTGGATCAGCTTTTGGCAGGCTCCAGATTCTTGATCTTGAAAGAAAAAACAACAACAACTGGGGACAACATACATTTTGTGGAAATAGGCTGAGTTCCTATCCATTCTCAGCACAACCAAACACGAATGTATTTAGTGACTACCAGATGTATCAGGAATACACAAGTAATGCCATAGCTGGCACAAACAGATACATTTTGTCTGACTCCATTCATTCCTCTGTTGAAATCAATATGGAATAATTAACAGACAAGCTCTACAAAGATGAAACTCTGGTGGGCAAACAAATTAGCCCAAATTATGTCCTTTTCTAGACTCTATTTTTATGGTTCTTATCTAGGGTTGTCAGATAAAAAAAAATTAAAAAAGGATACTAGGGAACTGTGAGATTCTGAAATAAGGAGAGCCCATATAAAAAAAGTTAATTTTTAATAAGTACAGCAGGTGCAGCCGTATTGGACCCACAAGTCTTTGGGACCTACACAATAGAGTACATATGAACACTGGAGTGGACTGTCCCAGCAGGGGCCCATTGCATCTTCTGCACCAGGACCCATTCTCACCTAATTATCTCCCAACATTATGTTCTATGGAGCTATGAGCTTCTGAAGAAAGGATTCTCCCTTAAAATTTGGGATATCTGGTTATCCTAGTTTTCCCAAGTTAGTATAACCATATTATATGTATAAAGGAGTTATGCTAGCTATGAAAATGGAAAACTTATTTACTTTTCATTCTGTTCCTTATAGCTCCTGTTTGTGGCTCTGACATGGAAATATAAGAGATAATAAGAGTGAGAACTGTAGATTTGCATTCTATTTATAAAATAAGCTGAGTCATGACTTTAGTGCCAGCTTTCATAGCAGGTTCAGGCTCAAAAGTTCAAAAATAATTAACCACAGTTATCTAGTATACTGCAGTTCTGGGAATGGAGCAACCAACATCTGCCCTCTACCCACGTGGGTTGGTGTATACCTCTTTAAGATGCATGCAAGGAACTCTAAGCATGACAAGCCAATCCTTGGGAAGAATCCTCTTACATTGTATAGTACCCTGGATTAAGTATTATTTGCACATCTTGCTTATACTATGACCACATTCACACCTTCAGTAGCAGGCACCGGTCCATGAATTTTTTGCTCCAGGAGAGACTCCAGAAGCCAAAATATGTGCAGGGTTTAGTCAGTGCAAATGTACAGACACACACACACACACACACCCGCTGGCTTTACCTGCAAACACCCAGAAGAGTACAGAGCAGGAAATCCAGCTCTGCACTCTTCCAGGTGTTTGTCGGAAAAGTTGTATGGGGTGGCTTTCACACCAGCCAAACCCCACGCACGTTTTGGCTTCTGGATTCTCTCCTGGAGTCAAAATACACATGGTCCGGCCTGCTGCTGAAGGTGTGAATGTGGTCTGAGACCCAGCGTAACCACACTATGGTTGGGTCAGCTTCAGTTCTGTGACTTAGGCTGCTTTCACACCTGCGCACATAGGTCCTTAGAAGCTCAGGACAGGGGATGAACATACAATCAGGCATTTATTTGATCAGGTGTGAATGCCCTGAGGTGGACGACTGAAGCTTTTATACATATTTACAAAGGCAATTGACCGAGCTGCGAAATCCATTGCTGTCAGTTGCCTTTGTAATCACACATCAATTTGCATGCATATCCCCTCTCCCAAGCTTCTACTAACCTGCTTCACCAGGTGTGAATGTACCCTCAGTGTGGTCATATGGCCTAGTGTGGACTTCTGTTTTAAAAAATGCTCCAAAGTGATCCTGTACATGTTGGGCTATGCAATGCATGTCAATTAACATGTATGCTAATGCACTATTTACATATGTTAATTGCTTCTACAAGTGTAAAAAGAGCTAGGGCAAACAATGTCAGGCAAAGGGGCATGACGATACCTGCTTGTCGCCTCTGTGATCCCTGTTATTTCTCTGTCCTTCTTATTTGATTCTATTCTCTCATCCACTTCAGAAAAAAAAGAACTGGGATAATTATTTGTTTCTCAGTTTCCTCTAGTAACGAATTAGCACCAAATCTGATAGAAAATATGTTAGCAAAACTGAAGACAAGATATCTGTAAACAAGAGGAGTATTTCCTTCATAGGTTTAGTCGTAATAGTGAAAATTGATGCAGCAATACAATAGATTGGTGCCTAGTAGGGCTGAAACAAAGTCTTTGGATAATGTTGTAAATCGCTGAATATTACGATATTCCTTTATCCCAACCTCCAAGCACTGAAAACCTGATCACAGGGTAAGGGAGCAGAGATGAGGGCATGCACATAAGGAGAGGGGACAGATCCATGGCACAGATATATGATCTGGGCTCTCCTTTTCCTGAGTACACCCTTTCAGCACCCTCTATTGTCTACTTCCATGTGGCCCAAGGAGCTTGTACTAATTTTCAATGTTGCCCCTGGGAGAAAAAAAATGTACCTCACCCCTGGTCCAGTCTATCATGAGGGAATGCTTTTTAAATTAACACTGCATTCTGTATAACAGCATACGAGAGGCAGGGAAAAATCACTGGAGTCTAAACACAAGATATACCTGAAGTATAGGCTGTTCTATTGTGTCAAAGTAATGACTCATAATTCTATTGTGGATGCATGGTCCACACAGCAACCTATATAGGTTGTGGTGCCAAAATCTGCCCATAGTTACTAATGTGGTAAAACAGGCCATTTTGCTAAAATAAGTCTCAAGTCCTCCGTGCAAGAATCAGTTATCAGAAGTTACTGCCCCTGGCATTAACTGTCCTGAGTTCAGATAATTGCAGTTCACCTCAAACTGTTCATAAACTACATTGCTATGTTGACATTTGAACCCCTAGAGAATCGACACACTCCACTGAACTGAAGCTAAATACTGGTTCAGCTGTGTCAATCCTGCCCGAATATACTTACCTATGATGTTTTCAAAGTGCTCGGGTTACAAAACCCTCTCTGTATGTTGTGACTTATTTGAAGAAAGCAATCCCCCTGCTTTGCCTTAATACACCAGTGACACATAAACACTTGTATACTCACAGAATTCTGTGCTGCAAAAATACAACACTCCCAACGTAGGAATGGTTCTTTTTACTGACTTGCACTTATAAATTGTTAATGTGGGTAATCCTCAAGGGCCAGCTTATGATGTATGGTTATTTGGACGCTACTGAAGTGCAAGGGAAAGAACACAATATGAAGAAAATGTTTAGAGCTGTGTTTGCATGCGTAGATAAAGGTTAGGGCTGGACGAACAGAACCGAGTTCGGAAATTATGTTTGGAAATTCGGTTTGGTCGACTGAACTATTTGAGTTCAATCTGAACTCCGAACTTCCAAACAAATTTCAGAAATTCAAACCCCATTGAACCAAATGGAATATTATCTTTTAGGGATGGGCGAACAGAGCTGAGTTCAGAAATTTGTTTTGGTTCGAAAATCGAGTTTGGTTCGGAAGTTTGGTTCAGTTGACCAAACTGGTCGAGTACGGTCCAAACTCCAAACCGCGTTCGCCCATCCCTAATAAAGGTGTTTTGCAAAGGACTGTTTCTATGTGCTACTTGAGACAGATAATACTTTCAGTTTGAGACTTGTGATATTCAGCAGAGGTATAACACTAGACCAGGCGAGGTCTTTGCAAAAATCACAGCAGCAGATGTGACTAGTTAATATTATTTGGGGTTACTTAACTCATAGCATGCCAAGGTTATTCCAAATTAATTAAGCATTTGAGAATCTCCACAGATATTCTTATCTGATAGCAAGTTTTTCCTGCATAAATGCTTGTCAAATGAAATTCTGGGGAAGTTAACTGTTGAATTCCACATTGTCTAAAAAGCTTATACAAATCTTTTCCATTTCAGGAACCCATGTTACAATAGCAAAAGTTTTTTGTGGTCTACACAATCAATTCAGGAGCCTTTCTCCTGCCCTTAACAATAAAGATAGGAAATAATGACACATCTTGACCAAGACCTTTATGGAAAACCACTGGGGCAAATGACCTTTATGACAAGTGCATGCAGGCTCCAAGTTGAGAATCAACAGTGTAGACAAAAGGTGGCCAAATGGCAGGTTGGGAGCCACATTTACCCACCTCTTGTCTAGGGTGTTGATTCTCAACCTGGAGGATGCATTGGGGTAGGGGAAATTTGGGGAAGCCATGATGTATCATTCCTGAGATTGGGAGAAGCCATGATCCATGTAAGATTCTGGCCTTGAGGCAGGTGACCTGGTAGTGGGGGATGCGAAGGTCATGCCTTTGTAATGGATGGATTATTACTTCCTACAGGCCAGTCTCTCGATGCACCACCTCCAGAAGGGGAAGGAACCAGTTAGGTAGGTCCACCCCCAGAGGCTGATGGAACCTCAACGGTTCCAGGAGGCTCTGGGGGATTTAACCTTAGACCCTGACGGTCAGTTGGTTGATGAACTCGTTCAGGCTTGGAACATCTTCCTCGGGGAGGCCATTGACAGTGTGGCGCTAGGATGTCTCCTACCACTTTCTTGTCACTGCAGGGCCCCTTGGTTTACCGAGGGGCTGTGGTGTATGAAGCAGGCAGGTAGGCGACTAGAGCAATGCTGGCGTCAGACTAGTGCCGAATCGGACTGACTTCTCCATAGGGCCTGTTTGCGGTCCTATGTTAAGGCTGTGAGGACGGCAAAGAAAGAGTCCTTTGCCGGCCTCATAGTGTCTGCAAAGTCACGTCCAGCGGAGCTGTTCCGGGTGGTGTAGGGGCTGGTCAGTCCGGCCTCCCTCCGCCTGGACGGGGTCTTTGAGGAGTTTGCCATCTACTTTGCAGACAAGATCGCTCGGATCCAGAGCAACTTCGACACTGGATGAGGGGCAGTAAGGGTAGAACACGAGGCTACGGAGGCCCCATCTGGTCCAGGTTCTTGGGATGAGTTTCAGGAAGTGATGCCAGCCGATGCTATGGGTTTTCTGGGGTCTTTTAGAGCCACCAGTTGTGAATTAGATCCATGGCCGTCCTGGTTGGTGAAGGCCTCCAGGGAGATGTTGAGGACGGTGCTGGCGAGGGTAATCAATGCGTCCCTTCGGCAGGGAAGGTTGCTCCCCGGTCTCAAGGAGTCCTTAGTGCACCCCCTGCTGAAGAAGCCATCTTTGGATGTGGACGCACTCGCCAGCTACCGACCTGTCTCTAATCTTCCCTTTTTAGGGAAGGTTATTGAACGGGTGGTGGCAGTGCAGCTCCAGGTGCATCTTCGCAGCATCAGTTTCCTTGACCCATTTCAATCTGGGTTCCGCCACAGCTATGGTACAGAGATGGCATTGGTATACATATAGAGTATACCATGTATACCATTGGTACACATACCAATGGTATGCATCATTGGTGACGAGTCATTGGTACACATATAGCGATCCTGAATTGGAGATGCTGGGGACTGAACTTGGGACCTTATACAAGCAAAGCATGCGCTCCACCACTTGAGCCATGGCCCACCCTCTGATTAAACTAAAGCCCTGCTATCATTGGTGGGTGGAAACAAACGTGACCCAGGTTGGGAAGCTGTGGCAGACATGATCCAGACTGGGTCAGGCCAGGTATACCATGGGTCAGGTATACCTGGGTCAGGCATTGGTATACCATGTATACCAATGTATACCACTGGTATACATATAGAGTATATACATAAACTATGGGTGAAAGCAGACATGACACTAACCACCCTTTAACCACCCTTGGTGGTTATTTATGCATGTTGCAGGGCTGTATTGGTGCCCTATGCAGCCCTGAAAGATGCATAAATGACCACCAAGGGTGGTTAAAGGGTGGTTAGTGTCATGTCTGTTTTCACCCTATATGTATACAATGCTGGGTTCTACCCACTCAGGATAAGGAACTTGGAGTCAATGGGACTGATCCCATGCCCCGTGGAGCACACGTAGCATGCACACCCCCATCATGGGGCTTATGGTGCATGCAAACCATGTGGTTGAGCACGTGGAGAGGTGGAAGTGTGTGCAGAGCATGGAATCAACCCTGCAATGGGCAGTACATTGAGATCCTTAGCTTAATGTGTGGCAGTGGTCAAAAGATGTTAGGAACCATTCAGAAAGCAATAGAGAATAAAACTGATACTATTGTAATGCCTCTATATAAACCTATGGTACAACAATACCTGGAAGGGTTTTTTGATGAAGGAGGTTTTTTTTTATGTTTGATGATTTTTGATTATGTTTTATGCTGATAGATTGTTTTATATTGATTGTTGTTAGCTTCACTGGGTTGCCTGTGGCGGGAAGCCGCGGGATAAATAAAAATAAAAATAAAAATAAATAAATAAATAAATAAATATTGTGTGCAGTTTTGGTCATCCCAGCTCAAAAAAGACACAGTAGAACTAGAAAAGGTACAGAGAAGAGCAATAAAAAATATTAAGGTTATGGAACAGTTCCCGTATAAAGAGAGGCTTGATAGGTTGGGGCTCTTTAGATTGGAGAATAGATGACTGAGGGTGAAAACAGACATGACACTAACCACCCTTTAACCACCCTTGCTGGTTATTTATGCATGTTGCAGGGCTGTATTGGTGCCCTATGCAGCCCTTAAACATGGGGTGATTTCAGACGTTATGGGGCCCTTTGGCCCCGTACCGAAATCACCGGCTTCATTCCCCCCCGGGGTTGCCCCATCATGCCATATCAGATGTGCTGGGGTATCCCAGCGGGGAACCCAGGAGGGGGCGGGGCCACACGGTGCAACGTGCAGCCGCACGGCTCCGCCCCCTCCACACACCCTGCCGCCCTCCCTCCGAGGAGATGGGTGGGTGGCGGGCCCAGTGCGGCTGCCGTGTCGGGCCGGCAGCGCCATGGCCTGGGATCCCACCGGGGATCCCGGGCCATGGCGCGTGGCCAGA